>JAJOZX010002155.1:0-22500 GCA_023014485.1 Bathynomus jamesi | reverse complement strand
ACACTATCACGACTATTACCAACTTGGGGTGCTTTTCCGGTCGAGGAAAAGGATCCCTATATATTCTACCCAAAGGAATAGGATAAACACAAAATGGTACCTCCAAACCCTTCAGACCACCTGCGATTGACATCACTACGGTACTACAATTTCCAGATTTCTTCTTCCAGGATAATGGTGCACTTTGTCACCGAGCAAAAACAGTAAAGAAGTAGCTGGATGATCACATCACTCCTCTAGTTGGGTATCTGGAAGCTCATTACATCTCAACCCAATCGAGAATCTCTGAAAGATTGTGGGTCAGGCGATACGAAAAATGCAACCACGAAGTCGGAATTAGAACTACAGACAGCTTGGCAGGCATTATAAGACGGCTCAATCATTCGGCGTTTGGTTCGGTCCATTGCAGAGCAGATTCGTGCATGTCAAAACAAGGGTCATCACTGCAAGAACTGAAGAATGCTAAAAGACTACGAAGGGGAGGTACCATACACGTATTATTTTTGCTCAATAAATCTTAAAACACGAAGATACAGTATGTTTTACCCCTTTGGGTGTTTGTTACATCTTCATAGAACCAGAAGAACGAGTGTTTCAACTCTTCCGCCAAGAAATAACTGTTGAGAATAGCGTACCAAATGTAAACAAAAACACGCAATTACGGATTAACAAATTTTCGTAATTTCAATATTCATATGACCACAAGCTGATGGGGTTGTTTAACCTCCTTCGCAACATCTAAGGTCATATGAAGGAGGGGACCTACAGCTTTTACGTTGGATCCGAACCACGGGTCGCTACATAATCTGGACGCGAAGGACAGTCTCCCGTCCGACTAGACAACCACATATCAAAGTCAAACTGTGATGATTTTAATCCTTTCACTGCGGTTAACGCAATACGTTCACTGTATACAGGGTGTTCCATAGGTCCAGTCTCGTAGGAAAATTTATTTTAAATTAAATTTACATAAGTAATATATTAGAACTAAAACAAATGTTCAAATTAATGTCTTCTTTTGGAACCTTTTTCTCGTTTTAAGTAGAATAACACGCAATGGCTAATATGGAAAAGGCCTCGGCCTTTTCCTCACCGGTGTAACTCGCTTCTATATTAGCCATTGCGTGTTATTCTACCGCAACAAAAAAAAGGTCCCAAAACAGGACATCAATTTGAACATTTGTTTTAGTTCTAATGTATTATTTTTCGTAAATAGAATTTAAAATAAATTTTCCTGAGACCGGACTTATGGGGCATCCTGTATAAATGGCCGCGGTAAAACTGTTAATAAAGAATCTCTTTCCATTAAAAAACGCAACAAATAACGCAACCACGCATGTCTCATCGCTCCACGAGTTATCCAATATACCATATGTCCCACAAAAAAGTACACCCAACTTTATATCGTACTAACTCCTCCAAAAATTGAGATATTTTGGATCTGTTTGTTTGATTTAATATAGCAAATTATTCTTTGTTAACGTTCAAAATTTATTCATGTTTAAACGATTTAGTGTTTAAGCATCTGCTTTTAACTGAAGGGTAGAACAAAATGGATTGCGCAAAATTGGTCAATGAAAAAATAATGTGTGTGCTATCGATGTAATGAAAAGACAAATACATAATAATAGATACTTTAACATAATTTTGATAAGATACAAAGCAGATTTTTCTTTATTCCTTATTGCAAAAGTTATGCTTAGTTTCATTTTCTTTCAACATGACCGCCATTCTTATCGATACAAATCTGGAGTCGAGCTCTCATCTTCCCCATCACTCTTTTGATAAGATCTGGATTGTCTTTTAACAAGTTGATTTCAGCTGTGATGCGAGTCCTCAAATCATCTAAATTGATAGGTTGTGATGCAAATACTCTATTTTTCAAATGACCCCATAAAAAGTAATCACACGGGGTCAAGTCAGGGCTGAATGCTGAATGTTCTCGTCTGTTCTTGCCGTCTTCGGATGGCCTGAACGTCCTTTGTTCAAATTGAGGACCGTTCCTTCTTCTTTGTATTTCCGAACATTCTTCAAAATTGTATGTTTAGTTGGAGAAGCTCTATCGGGAAATTGCAGTTCGAAGGTATTCTGAACTTGTTTTAAGCTTTTAGTTTGCAGATAAGTTGTGACCATGAGAACGGTTTCAAAGTTATTTATAAATTTAGTAATTCAGATTCTTCATTTATATGTATGACTCGTATCTTAGATACAAAAGTTCGAATTATTTAAAAAAAATATTTGCAATATCCTTCGACGTAAAAAGTAGCACATTAGTTAAAGCAAGAGGAGCTTTCTGGCTGGGAGAAATGATCATTCGGCGCAACCCATTTTGCTGAACCCTTCAGTTAAAAGCAGATGCTTAAACACTAAATCGTTTAAACATGAATAAATTTTGAACGTTAACAAAGAATAATTTGCTATATTAAATCAAACAAACAGATCCACAATATCTAAATTTTTGGAGGAGTTAGTACAATCTAAAGTTGGGTGTACTTTTTTGTGGGACATATATATATATATATATATAATGGGATTAACCTCGCTAAGAAGACCACGAGGTGATAGGGTACATCAACGTGCATAGCACTAAATGAAGGTTTGACTCATCAACCGCAGGGCTGCATCCCCAACGCTCCCAGTGGCTGCCAACATTAAATCTTTTTTTTGCACACCTAATCCACTAGCGCAAAAAGAAAGAGAATTGATTTCAAAGATGTCTTTTAAATCACCAAACTACAATGTAAGAGTTACGAGTGAATATTGACACTGTAGCAATTTTTTACATGAACAATTTAATTCGTACATTGCGTGTTTTGAAGCTTGGGAATTCTTGCAACTTGTAGCACATAATATATACATATATATATGTTAAACACAGACCATGCATGGAACAAGGAACTCTTCTGGGAAAATTAAATCCACTATAGTCCGAATAAGTAATGGTAAATGACAAATACCATAGTTTTTCTTTTTCATGATGCTAGCCCGACGTGGGCAACGGGTCTCTCGCAATCATGAAAAAGAAAAACTATGGTATTTGTCATTTACCATTACTTATTCGGACTATAGTGGATTTAATTTTCCCAGAAGAGTTCCTTGTTCCATGCATGGTCTGTGTTTAACATATAAGTTTCTCAGGGGACCATTCTGAGTTTGTGTATACATATAATATATATATATAAACCCACTAGGAAAATAAAATAATTTTGTCCGAGCATTTTGCAAAGTATTTCCAAATTCTCCAAAACGTAAGAGAGATTCGTAAAAATGTATTAAATGCTATGAAATAATTAAGTAATTGGAAGAATAAAACGTGACAATATTAAAAATTAATTCTTGACCAAAAAAAAATGCAAATTAGAGAACTTGAAAGAACAACAAAAGTTTTCTCCCTCAAACTCGCAACTTCCGAAAAGCAGTTGGATTTTTGCATTTAAAAGAGTGCTCCAAACTGCTTTCCCATAAACGCTTTAAAGAGCGTCCCGGACGAAACGACCCCCTCGTCAGCTATAATATAGAAGACGGAAGGAAGATAGCATCCGTGGCACACCCTTTTAATTAATAACAACTCCTTAATACTGATCCTCTTTACGGAAATGCGTTTCAGAAATTTATATAAACAACATTTAATACTAAAGTCGTTGAAAATTTACTGGTATTAACCCATTAGTGCCTACTGGTAGGATTTCCTACCGACAAAATTGTTTGTCATTATTACGTCACTTTTTCTCATATTCGCGTGACCTTCGGATGAGTCATTGATATGACGCAATTTAAATATTATATTGCGTCATATCAACGACTCGTACCAAAGATCACGCGAATACAAAAAAAGTGACGCAATAATGACAAACAATTGTGTAGGTAGGAAATTCTACGACTGGGTACTAATGGGTTAAGATGATTTAAAGGAAATATTTACTTAAAATTAAATTTATCTCCAAATAAATAATTTTCATTATCAATTCGACCGAAGACAAATTATTTCTCAGTTTAGCGCAACCTAAATACGTCTCTCTCTCTCTCTCTCTCTCTCTCTCTCTCTCTCTCTCTCTCTCTCTCTCTCTCTCTCTCTCTCTCTGTGTGTGTGTGTGTGCGCGCGCGCGTTATTACTTTCTTCTCTCCTTCCTGCCTGTTCATGCACCTTTAACAACGTTTTCTAAATCAAATTGGAAAATTAGATCTATTAATTAAATTTATATATGTGTGTGTGTGTGTGTGATTACTGTTTGAATCGCATACACTGTATACGAGAATATGCGTAACGGATAAGAGAAGGTAACCAACTGAATAATGCTGCCTGTATCTACAATATACTGTATAATGTAGTTGATGAGCCATGAATTCAAAATTCTAAATATGTGAATTTGTATGAATTATCTCAGCCATTGTCAAATCCGCTTAACGCGAGCAAAAGTCCCTCTCAATTTACCTAAATCAATTTGTTCATGCAACCGAAAATGTACGGGTCTACAACAACCAAAATGTATTATTAACCGCTTCATTAACGACCCAATCCGGTTAATTCAGCCATACTGTTTGCATTAACCATTTGAGTTAGTTACAATTCATGGATTAAATAGACTCTTTCATCGTTTGTCGAATTACTAATCGTGTATTTGGCTGTTGAAATATATTTTTTTTTATTTCACTTCGCTGCGCTTCACTTTCCGCCTTCTTAAACACTGTACTGCTTTTGACGAGGGAAAAACATTCGTTTGAGGAAGGAATGTTTGTACGGCGTTAATTCGTAAAACGGTTGTCATTCATAAAACAATTTGATTTATATCATTTTAATTAAATATTGTCGAGCGTGTATTAAAGGCGATTTAACTTCCTCTTAAACCTTTATTTACTCCATTAATCGTCAAGTCACGTAACTAAAGATGGGCAAGCTTTTAGTTTCTGTTTTTCGATCAATAGTGATCTCTTCTCACGCTCTTTATAGCACAAAAACAGTACAAAATTTATTATTATTATTATTAACACTTTCGTACTTTAAGGGCAATGAAAGTAAAGTCCGTGATGTGGTAAACCTTAACACGCTTACCACATCACAAACTTTACTCTCATTCTCCTCAAAGTACAATAGTGTTAGTAATAATAATAGTAATAATAAAGCAATTTGTACTGTTTTTGTTCTATACAGAGCACGAAGCGAGATCACTATTGATCGAAAAACAGAAACTAAGACTGCGCATCTTTAGTAACAGAGTAAATGAAGGTTTAATATGAAGTTAACTCGCTTTTAGCGCGCGCTTAAAAATAATTAAAATGGTATAAAACAAATTGTTCAATGAATGAAACCATTTCACGCGATAACATTGTAGAAACATTCCTGCACCAAACAAACTGACATGATTTTATCTTGCAAAAACTCATTTTAAAAGGAGAAAACACTTGTGTAAAGCACCACAACTTGTCACTATCGTAATCAAGCTTTTACACACACACACACACACACACACACACACACACACACACACACTTTTACTCGTAAACGTAAAATACAATATCAAACAATTACTGAAGCAAATTTCCGGCATTGGTTGAAAACTGGGATTAGGCTGCGAATCCCGGGTTCGACTCCCACCGCCGTGGTTTGAGTTGGGCTGGTCATCTACTGTGATTGCTCTCGCTCAGCTGACGCTACTGTGTCTCTATCTCTACAGAAGTCAAAATTAAATTTAATTATTAATATGAATAAAAGGATTAATCAGTAGATAATCTATGTAATCGTTCCTTTTACCGACTCATCGGCAACCGGCATTTTGCCTACGAATCAGCCAGTTACTGTTTCACTATAAAGGATATTAGCTACAAGCTCAGTATATTTCACTTTTTTTTTTTGCAGGAGGAGCCGCCAAGGGCGAATGCCCGCAAAAGCGCCCCCACCCCCCGCCACATAGGAGAAGAAGAGAGCCAAAACCACATTATCAGCTAGAGCTTATGCTTCTAATGTTTCGTGTGACCTAATTATGTTACTGAAGTACGGAATTAAATAAAACAGTGTTTCAGTAAAGATAACGACGACTTCGGTATTCAAACATAGCTACTGACCTTTATATTTCAACTAAATTTTTCTTAATTAAAATAAACTTTATCAAATAAAGTCGCGGCGAATACTTCGAAATAATACGAGTAGTAACGGAGGCAAAGCGTTTGAATATACTTTATTTCCCTAATTTACATTTACGGTACGAGCGCTTCTCACATCTTTCAATTAAAAATTCTTCTTTAAAAGTTTTCCCTAAACAATTTTTAATCCAAAAATAGTTTCCCGCAGACTTTTGTCACAATGCCTCGATAAATAATTTATACTTAAAATGTTCCCACGTTCGCGAGATACTCGTTTAACATAATTTTACCTTACCTTCGCGCCTAACAAATACAACACCGAAATCCAAATTACGAAATGGTAACGAACAAATTCACTCTATGCTCAGTCAAAGCGAAACGACTTACTGTAGTCGTTAACGTGTCTCGTATTCATTTGAATTGCGTTCGCTGTAATGCGAAATATTCATGGCACTCGATGCAAATATATCAGTCGAATAAAATAAACACGACGATTTTAGCCCCAAGGGATCCATACCCGAGTATACCCACCAAATCACCAATATGAAATCAACAACACAAAGATTCATTCCCGAAGTATACACCACATACATTCAAAATCCTTAATGGAATCATCTATGAATAATATAAATATATATACAGGGTTGCGCAAAAGTCGCGCATCATAGGAATTTTCAGTGTTGATTATAATATATTATTTTTTCTTTTAGGTAGGGGATGGCTGCGAAATTAACAATAGAGAGGGTGAGGTTGGTTTTAATGTATGGAATACCAGGTTCAACAAATCGATGAATGGGTACAGAATTTAAATTCTGTACCCATTCATCGATTTCTTGTACCTGGTATTCCATACATTAAAACCAAACTCACCCTCTCGTCTATCATTAATTTCGCAGCCATCCCCTACTTAAAAGAAAAAATAATATATTATAATCAACACTGAAAATTCCTTGATGCGCGACTTTTGCGCAACCCTATATATATATATATATATATATATATATATATATATATATATATATATATATATATATATATATATACAGGGTGTCCCATAAGTTGTCTCAAAAAATTTATTTTAAATTAAATTTACAGAAGTAAACATTAGAAGTAATACAAATGTTCAAATTCATGTCTTGTTTTCGGACCTTATTTTTTGTTGCAGGTAAAATAACACGCATTGGCTAACATGGTAAAGGGCTCCGCCTTTCCCTCAGGAGTGTAACTCGCTTCCATATTAGCCATTGCGTGCTACGGTATTCTATTTGCAAAAAAAAAAAAAAAAGGCCCAAAACAAGACATCAATTTGAACATTTGTTTTACTTCTAATGTATTACTTTTCTAAATTTAATTATATATATATATATATATATATATATATATATATTAGTGATGGATCGAATAACCGCAACCGCAACACAACCGCACAAAAATTCACAACCGCAACCGCCGTTCCATAAGTGCGGTTGCGGTTGTAAAAGCTTAGTTAATTTTAATTTTAGGTTAATTAGAAATATTTCTTTTTTTAAAAAGAAAATGATGGGTCTCCTTATGCGTGCTTAAACGTGACGTCATACGGCTGCCGTAGTAAAATTGGTTTAAGCTGCGCTCTAAGTTATTACTCTGTGAGCTCCATGAAGTAACATTTATTTTTATTTAATTTTCTTCAAACTAAAATCGCCTTTAGTACAATAGTCAATAAAGCTTATTCCTGCTCGACGGACCTCTCGGGTTCGTGTAACTTGGTCAATGGCCTTGGTTGGCCAAAGGGGTGGTTTCTCGAACATGACAGAAGAAGAAAGTTCACCAAGGATCAACAAGAAGATGCGAGTTCTTCTAGACAACTATCACAAAGAAAAAAGAATTGCTCCCGACGATGATCCTCTTCAGTGGTGGAAAGATAACGAACTAAAATACAAAGAACTTGGCTGTATTGCAAGAACATATCTTGCTTGCCCTTCAAGTAGCATTCCAGGCGAGCAGCTCTTCAGTGGAGCGGGAACGTTGTACGATGAGAGGCGTTGCCGCTTGAAAGGTGAAAATGCAGCAAAAATATTATTCTTGAAATTCACACTGCCTGTCATTAAGTTTGACATCAGTTTTTCAATTGAATAATAATCCATAACTTTCCAATGGGTGGAGGCTGGGGAAAGTGGTAGGTGGGATGAACAGTGCGATGGGTCCTCGTCCCTCATCCTGGTAACACACTTAGTGCAAAATATGGTTTTAATTAATTTGACCTATTCTTTCATAATAGCTATATAAGTTTAGAATATACTTCATTTAAATAGTATTTATTTAGTAAATACCTTATGTTGAACACAAGTTTTGCAACACACAAATAGCGGTAGCGGTGTATTGCAAAACTTGTGTTCAACATAAGGTATTTACTAAATAAATACTATTTAGTATATATTATGTACCAAGTGTGGCTAAATCGCACTATAGTGGCTAAATCCAGTTAATAATTACGCATTTTTCCTAGTATATGATAACCGCAACCGCAACCGCGGTTGGAAAAAATTCGACAACCGCAACCGCGGTTGTGAAAAACCGACCACTCGATCCATCACTAATATATATATATATATATATATATATATATATATATATATATATAATTAAGGGTTCCTTAACTAACTTCATACTTCCACATAAACTATGGATGCATCGACGAAAATAAATATATATATATGTTACAGTCAAAGTGTGTAACCAGCCATTCGCGTAATGGCTGAAACTTTTAGTTATTTCGCGAAATGGCTGTTTCACTTGGTCATTTCACGAAATGACTAAAATCTTCAGCCATTACGCGAAATGGCTGAAATTCCACCTGGGTCATTTCGTACAAGATCATTTGGCCGGTTAGGTCAACTGTATGCCCGGTTATGTCAACTGTATACCCTTGACAATTGGTTTGGTTAAGTTGTGTTATTTTTGTTAGTTTTAATGAAAATAACACGACTTAACTAACCAATTGTCAAGGGCATACAGTTGACCTAACTGGGCCTTCAATGGCGGACATCGGAATAACACATGGAAGGCTCTACATTGAAATTCAAATGTGTTCAAATGTGTATTTGAAGAGTGTTTCTCACTTACTTGAACAGACCTGTGGATGTATGTTTTAGCAGATTTAGTTAGTTAAATAAAGGTTTCCAATTTTATTGTGATGTTTATTATTTCTATAAATTCATGACAAAAGTCATTTTAGCCACTTCACGAAATGACCAAGGTGGAATTTCCGCCATTTCGCGTAATGGCTGAACATTTTAGTCATTTCGCGAAATGACCGAATGAAACAGCCATTTCGCGAATGGCTGCTTGCTTACACACTTTGACTGTAACATATATATATATATATATATATATATATATATATATATATATATATATATATATATATATATATATATATATATATATATATATATATATATTATATATATATATAAATTATTATTTTAATTTATTTATATATATAACGGGTGCGGCAAAATAACGCCCTTTTTAGTTTATTCTCTTTTATTGAAGGAAATAAATCAATTACAGCATTTTAAGAGAAATAATAAGGTTTTTAAGAAAAATACAGCATTTTAAGAAAAATAGTAAGTACTTTCTCAGTAAAAACTAAAAAATAACAAATGATACAATATAAAACTAAAAAATTATACTGTATAAAACTATAAAGATACAATTATTAAAAGGGCGTTACTTTTGCCGCACCCGGGGTATATATATATATATATATATATATATATATATTATATATATATATATATATAATATATATATACTGTATATATATATATATATTATATATATATATATATATGGGAATGAACTCAGAATGGTCCCCTGAGTATTTTATGATACACACAGACAGTGCATGGAACAAGGAACTCTTCTGGGATAATTAAATCCACTATAGTCCGAATAAGTAATGGTAAATGACAAGATACCATAGTTTTTCTTCTTCATGATGCTAACCCGAAGTGGGCAACGGGTCACTCGCAAAGAGGTCCCATAAATATAGCTTCCCTCACCAGCTATCTGCAAAGCAGAGAGGATCCAGCTTTGGGACATGAATCTAGGTTTAAAGCAGCCTAGCCCTGCTACATTTAGAACCTCAATATAAGCAAAAGACTCGCTGTCTTTACGTCAGATTGAATACATCAAAGAAAAAGGGGTAACTATTATATTTAGCCAAAAACCAAAACTTAAACCTCAACTGGCAGAATTGAGCGTCCACTTTTCAAGGCACATAACATGTCCGTTTCAAGATGGGAATGAACTCAGAATGGTCCCTGAGTTTTTTATGAAACACACAGACAGTGCATGGAACAAGGAATTCTTCTGGGATAATTAAATCCACTATAGTCCATGTCCCAAAGCTGGATCCTGTCTGCTTTGCAGATAGCTGGTGAGAGAAGCTATATTTATGGGACCTCTTTGCGAGTGACCCGTTGCCCACGTCGGGTTAGCATCATGAAAAAGAAAAAACTATGGTATCTGTCATTTACCATTACTTATTCGGACTATAGTGGATTTAATTATCCCAGAAGAGTTCCTTGTTCCATGCACTGTCTGTGTATCATATATATATATAATGAATAAATCCACGAAGGAAAGGAAACAGAATGGTGCTTAAGCGCTTTCATCTAATGACATCCTCAGGAACACTGAAGTAAATAAAGAGTTCGAGACTGTATATAGGTCACAAAAAAAATATATACTGTATATATATAATAAATATAGAAATAAAAATTGTGGGAGGAGCATACAAATTTGTAAGGAAACTACCAATTTTAGCACTTTGCCCATCTTGTCTAAATCTGTTCTGAACGAATTCAACACAAGATCAAATGGATTGTTTACAACCAATTTTATAGATAATGCCTAAATGATATATAGGCCCTAAATGATATATAGGCATTATCTATAAAATTGGTTGTAAACAATCCATTTGATCTTGTGTTGAATTCGTTTAGAACGGATTTAGACAAGAAGGGCAAAGTGCTAAAATTGGTAGTTTTCCTTACAAATTTGTATGCTCCTCCCACAATTTTTATTTATATATTTATATATATATATATTTTTTTTTTTTGTGACCTATATACAGTCTCGAACTCTTTATTTACTTCAGTGTTCCTGAGGATGTCATTAGACGAAAGCGCTTGAGCACCATTCTCTGTTTCCTTACCTTCGTGGTTTTATTCATCATAAATATTTTTCACGTGTTACTTTCGTGAAATAATTTTCAATATATATATACAGTGAGCGACAGAAAAATCGGCGCACTTGGAATATCGCGAAAAGCAAAAAGTGGGCAAGCTTCTGTCTATAAAAGTTTTAAAATTCGAAAATATAGTCTATGAGGCAACCAAATAACGAGACAAAGCAACGTAAGCTGCAAACACACTAGCTGTAACAAATTTTCGACTTCTTTTAAGAATTCGACAGTCTGACATTCAGTTGCTCTTAGACTGCTAGTGCCACTTTTTTCTTCCACTAGTGGGAGTAGGTATTTGCGTTTAGTAACAGATAGACTTAATTCTTTGGGGTTTCAGAATTGGGCATTCACAATGGATTTAAGTGCGGTGAACGTCGCGAGAGTCGTCACCCTAATTGAAGATGGTCGGAGCCAACGTTACGTCGCCGATGAGCTAGGAATTTCAAGAACAACGGTTCGACGTGTCTACCAACGTTATGTGGAGACAGGAGAGTACACCCGAAGACCAGGATCTGGAAGATCGCGATGCACATCTGCCCGTGACGATTGTTTCATCGTCTTGAATGTTTTGAGAGATCGTCGCTCGACTGCCACAAACGTCCGCAATGATCTGGAAAGGTCTCGAGACGTCAGTGTATCGGAGCGAACCGTTAGAAGGAGACTTATGGAAAGTGGCTTACATGCTAGACGTCCAGCAATAGGGTCGGAATTGTTCTCACACCACTGCAATGCTCGCCTTGCTTTCGCTCGTGAGTATGTCAATTGGACTATGGTCCAATGGAGACGAGTATTGTTCACGGACGAATCGAGATTTAATCTTCGAACATCCGATGGACGGGAAAGAGTGTGGAGAAGAACAGGAGAAAGATTCGCCCCGTACACTTTTAAGGAGAGGATTGCTTTTTGAAAGAATCCAATTGACATGCTCACGAGCGAAAGCAAGACGAGCATTGCGGTGGTGTGGGAGCAATTCCGGGCCCATTAATGGACGTCTAGCGTGTAAGCCACTTTCCATAAGGCTCCTCCTAACAATTCGCTCCGATACACTGACGTCTCGAGACCTTTCCAGATCATTGCGGACGTTTGTGGCAGTCGAGCGACGATCTTTCAAAACATTCAAGACGATGAAACGATCGTCACGGGCAGATGTGCAGCGCGATCTTCCAGATCCTGGTCTTCGGGTGTACTCTCCTGTCTCCACATAACGTTGGTAGACACGTCGAACCGTTGTTCTTGAAATTCCTAGCGCATCGGCGACAAAACGCTGGCTCCGACCATCTTCAATTAGGGTGACGACTCTCGCGACGTTCACGGCACTCAAATCCATTGTGAATGCCCAATTCTGAAACCCAAAAGAATTAAAAGTCTATCTGTTACTAAACGCAAATGCCTACTCCGACTAGTGGAAGAAAAAAGTGGCACTAGCAGTCTAAGAGCAACTGACTGTCAGACTGTCGAATTCTTAAAAGAAGTCGAAAATTCGTTACAGCTAGTGTGTTCGCAGCTGACGTTGTTTTGTCTCGTTATTTGGTTGCCTCATAGACTATATTTTCGAATTTTAAAACTTTTATAAACAGAAGCTTGCCCACTTTTTTGCTTTTCGCGATATTCCAAGTGGGCCGATTTTTCTGCCGCTCAGTGTGTATATATTTTTTTTTTACAAGCCGGATATTTATGATAATACAATTTGATTTCATCATTTGGTGATTTACAGCCAGTGAAGTCAACGATATTTAAAGCACAAAATCGTTTTAATTTTCTTAACTTTTTAATAGTGAAGTCTTAAAACTTTTAAATATTTTATCTTTCATTTATCATTTTTAATCTTTATTGTTCGTTTTTAGTTCACAATTCTATAAAGTTTAATGTATTTTACAATTTGTTTAAGAGACAAAATGACGGTAGAAATTGTTGTCATTTTGTACATTTCGATGAAATGCTGAACAAATACTGCAAACTATAAATTCCATTCAATTTCGACGATTCTCAAAACCTGAAACACTTAAAGAATAAATTATGGTGAAGGCTTCGCGTTCTCTTTTCTACTAACTAAAATAAGGATTCTCTACCCTACGAACGAGCCTATCCACCGAGTAATCTTCGTTGTGTGTATATGGGTAGCGCAACGGGGAAGGGGATAAGTGACAAAATCGGCGAAATACATTTTCTGTTTGAAAAGACAACTTATTCTTTTCTCTATCTTCTCCAATTGGCAGATACCCTATTTTGTGACTGGAAACACGGTTTCCAGTCACAAAATGGCATATCTGCCAATTAGAGGTGATAGAGGGAAGAATAAGCTGTCTTTTCAAACAGAAAACGCATTTCGCCGATTTTGTCGCTTATCCCCTTCTCGCGCTGCGCTACTCGTATATACTGTATAGGAAAAGACAATTAAATTGGAACTAATTCAGTTTAGTTTAAACTTATTTTGCATTTTTATTTTTGATGTACGCGTGAATGGCGCGTGAATGATGTTCATTTCATTACTTCGTTTTATCTTAAAACACTCCCAAACAAATGATTCCTCAATGCACTCCATTCACACAGACTATCCAACGCATATGCACTTGAGAATATAGTCACACACACACCACACACACACACACACAATGGCTATTTATGGTTTCATAGTTTCGCCACAAAATGGCTTCTTTGCGAGTGTTTAAAGTGTTAATGGAAATCTTTACTAAAATGTTGAAAAGACCAGTTGTATAGCGAAAAGGACCTAATAGACAAAATAATCGAAATTTAGGTCGGTTCAATGACCTTAATATGTCTCCTATAATAGCAAACTAATTACAAAACAATCCTTTCCACAACGAAACATTATTAAGAACAGTCTTCCTATATCAATATAATCAATCTCAAACCGCGCACAGATATACGGCGCATAAAAATGATACAAAAAATCTACATTATTAACAAAATTATTTCTTCCACTAAAGAATGGATATCAAATCCATAATTACATTACCGATAGAAGCGAGGTTGTAAGAATAAAAGGGATCGTGTATGAAGCATTTCACTCAAATAGGTCTCTTATTCTGGTCCCTTTAACCATGCGAGGAAAGGAAGCTCTCCTTATTCTTTATATCACTATTTTTATTATAATAATATTTTCCATCTTTACTAGTGCCATTATTAATAAGAGCCAATTTTATTAGTATTATGACTATTAAATTTCTTAAGCTCTGTTATTATGATAAAATCAAGTTTCATTACTGAATGCCATAAAACATAAAAATGCAATCACAAATATTTTAGGCAATCTTCTTTAATTGAAATTGGAAGCGAGATTTCCATAAACATTATTTTTATCTTTTCCCTTTCTTGTTTTCTCTCTCTCTCTCTCTCCCCGTCACTCTCCCACCCTCTCACTCCCGGACTGACTTACTTACTTCGTCCTCGCGCCACGCACTGCGAAACAAAACTCGCACGAGTGAGGGAATAAACCAATATGCAATCCGTTGAAGAGAGCGAACTGAGGGAAACGAGCGAGAGGAGAGGGAGGACGGAGATAGAGAGTGAAAAAGGGGGGATTCAGAATGGAGGGAGAAGCTCAAAGTACCAGAATTGAGACAAAAAAAAAAATAGTTTATTTATTAAAGTTACGCGTGTGACGTACTGAAGTGACATAAAAAATATTGTAGTTTTCAGTTAGCAATTTCTCTCACGAAGGTCTCGAAGAACGCAAAATATAACGCGCAAGTTACAAACGCATTCCAACGCGTTTTACCTAAAAATTGTTTATTTCCTCGTAAAACCTTTCCTTATAGATAATTATCTAGAGACCCACACACGAAGTTCTCATTAGGAAATCGGTTCCTGATTAAAATATTTACATGACGCATCGAAACTAACGTCACGACAAACGAATTCAATTTACTAACTTCAAATAAACTCCACTCACGCATCTCATTTTTTATTATATGCAGCAAAAATCTCGAATCTTTTAACACTTTCTGGCAATCGCAAACGAAGTACGTTTAAGCGCATCTCGGCATTTGGCGTGAGTACGCCGATAAACACGCAGTTCGAAGTTGACCTTGGCCATGAAATACGAGAGAGAGATGATCAGTTTGTATTATTCCTTCCGTCCCACTGAGTGTAAAGCGTCACTTTTGCTTAAAGCATCTTTTTAACTTATAAATTATAGTTTTGCAAAGATTTTCCTTTTTTTTCTTAATTGTGCCTATCATTTTTATTATTAGATTTTCCGTTATTTTAAATGGATAGGGAACCATCTTATTTTCTGCATACAAAATATATATATGATGAACAAAATCACGAAGGAAAGAAAACAGAGTGGTGCTCAAGCGCTTTCGTCTAATGACATCCTCAGGAACACTGAAGTAAATAAAGAGTTCAAGACTATATATAGGTTACAAAAAAAAATATATATATATATATATATATATATATATAAATTGTGGAAGGAGCATACAAATTTGTAAGGGAAACTACCAATTTTAGCACTTTGCCCGAATTCAACGCAAGATCAAATGGCTTGTTTACAACCAATTTTATAGATAATGCCTGAATGATATATAGGTCACAAAAAAATAAAAAATAAAAATAATTTGAAAAATAAAAATTGTAAGACGAGCATACAAATTTATAAGGGAAAATTACCAAAGTTTTAGCACTCTGCCCTTCTTGTCTAAATCCGTTCTGAACGAATTCAAAACAACGGGATCGAGTTGAAAAAGACCTTTGCTCATGTTAAAGTTATTTGTAAGTTGGATAATAGCAGACTCAAGAATATTTCTATTAACAATGTTGCTAGAGCGAAACAAAACTCAAGCATTATTCCAATCAATACAATGGGATAACTCTTACAAATGGACAAAAACGGCACTGTCCCGTTCGAACGGAATATTGATACTGTTTTACACGCGCGTGCAAACCTTTCCCGTCTGTGTATACGCACACAGAGTTGGCAAAAGCAAATAGACACCTTCGGTTTTTCCATAGTTTATTTTATTTGATAATAAAAGTCAATAAATAATAAGAGATTTAGTGAATCAATATGGGGTATTTAGAATCGTGTTGCTTTCCACTTTGCATTACGTAAAGTTTACACACGTTCTGGTATTGCATTCATGAGCTTTGCCACTTGTTCTTGAGAACAATCATTGTTGTGTCTATTTACTTTTGTCAACCCTCCGTATTAGCGAAACTTATTTTTCCCCCTTTCTATGGCACCTTCCTTAACACACTATTTTCTCCCCCAAAAATTCTGGGACTCTCATTATTCGTATGTGCACAAAATTTTCACTAGTTTTCAGTACAAGAATTCAGAACTTTCAGTAATTATATGGAATGCCTCACTGACTTTTTACCATTAAATTAGTTATACCTAATGCCTGTCAAAATGTATCATTCGTTTTCACGTTATTTCCCAATTATAGCAAAGTTTCGAGACTGAATGCCGTTGCCGATGAAAACTACAAAAAAAGGGTTTTAAAATGTCACAAAATAATAGTATCGAAGTGTTAATTTAATGTTGCAACGAAGCTTCTCTCTTGTTCAATACAAAACAAGTTAAAGAACGTAGTTTTGTGAAGTACACGATTCATTAAATAAATGGATAAGGAAACCTACTCCCTTTAAGTCTTCGGAAATGGAGGTCACCTCGCACTTATTACAAAAACATGGCATCACTCTCAGTTTGTGAGATGCGAACACAGCCAATTCACATGCTACTAATTAATGAATTCCTTCCTCGTCGAATGACTTGCATGATCGCAGTTCGAAGCTATTCTTACAACAGGCTATTATTATTATTATTATTATTTAATGTTTTAATCTGATAAAGAACTTGACTTTGTTTCAGCAACTCCATTCCACGTTCTTAAAACCTCCAAATAAGAGTTTAAGAGGGAATTCCGAGTACTTTCTTCTCTCAAGACTCTCTCCTACAGAGTCTCTCCACTCGAGAAAGAGAAAAAGAATTGGGTGAAGAAGATATGGGGATTAATGAGAGAAAAATGAGGAATACAAAGTGAAGAAGAGATTAAGAAGTAAAGGACGAGAAGAATTAAGAATGTTCTCGATCATCATCAAAGTTTCAATTTCTCTTGAATGAATCATTCGGTGAACTGAACATAACGTCTTTATTGATTATATATTACTAAATTTATTCGCTACGGAGCCTTCTTTCATCTTGGCTCGAACTGGAACGAGGATACATTTCGGAGGCGAGCGCCTCTCTAAATTATGGTATTTTACGTATCTAAAAAAATAATAGTTTATAAATTATGTAAAAAAAAAAAAAAAGTAACGTTTAGGTATACGAGTGTGCGTTGTTTAAATGCTAGAAATATCGTAAAATAAATTTTTTATATATTTTTGGTTGCGTGTTATACGGGCTTTTGTCTTAATTATTGTATCTTAAAAGGCAGACATTATAATTTTAAAAGACTAATACTGCGGGCAATCGCAACTGCGGGAATGGCGGTTCTCTCATTCATCGTAATTTTAGCCGCAATACATTACATTTTTCATTATTGGAAAACGTACTTTTAGGCGCAACTCGTATTAAACTTTATAAAAGCTCACAAAGCTATCTAAAAAGACACTATGTACTGTATATATATACAGATCAATAGACGAAGAGACGCAAAGGCACACAGACACGCAATTGCTTACTCTGAGACAATTTTGATATTAAAACAATGACTAACTACGCCCATTAAGAATTAGTATTTAGTCTACAGTAACTAATTTAGAATCGTACAAATTTTTGTTTTATTACCATCTCATGAAACTACGCTCCACTTTATTTCTTATTCAAAATAATTTAAAGCGTCAATCAAAAGAGAAAATAAAGTGGAACCAACGACAAAAAAAAATCAAGAATTAAACAGCCAAAAAAATATTACGAAAAAGCACGAGACGCAAAACATCCGAAGCTGACTCGGAATAAAAATAAAAGTGACAACCAACATAGCCAACCAACCGAACAACAACAACAACAACAACAACAACAACAACAACAGTAGCAGCAGCAGCAGCATCCCCCTTCTCCCGGCTCACCCCCAAAAAAAAGTCGGGAAAAGAAGTGGCCAGAAGATCAACCAAGCAACTTTAAAGGCCACACCAGCGGTACGAAGAGAATAAGTTCAATGAGGAGAATTCGCGGTCCGAGTTTAAACGGGTCCTCCGCAATTATGTCGTACCTACGCCATCAACTCAATAGCAGATAAGATAATTTGGCGCAGTTAACTCCGAAATGAGGCCCGTAATAAGCGAGACTTCACAATAGAGTTTCGACGTTTCGAAGATAAAAGAAGAATTAAAGTTTTGCTATTCGAGTTAATTTCAGTGATAATCACGATGTCATTCCAAATAATTTATGTATCTATAACGAAAATTTTTATTCTTATATCTTTTAAAAAAAAAAAATCTCTACCTCCATCTATTAAAATGTTCACATCTATAAGCACAAAGATGTGAGGCATCATTTTAAAATAAAATGTTAAAAGCATTAACAATAATACGCAAAGTTTTGTTAATTGGAGAGTATCATTATTAAGTAACTATTAAGTACCTTTTGAGAACTAAAATCGAATGTGGAAGACCAAATAGAAAGAAGAGCCTTATTTTTATCATTTTTTCACGTTATTCGCGAGAAGAATGCTCGTTCGTGGCTGTCCGATTACTCATCGTCACACTAATGTGAAATCGTGTAAACAAACAAATTCTCCAAATATTAACAGGATTTAGCGGAAATCAAATCAAAAGTTGGCATTTTTAACTTATTGCGCTTCATCATTTAAATTTTTTTCTTCTTGTAAGATATTGCATAAATGTCTTAACAATGCGTAAAGTGACATTCATTCATATAAGACCAATATACTGTACACAATCTTTTTAAAAATTATACGAGTAACAGGATCTCTTATACGTATCGACCACGCAACAAATACGAACAAATTAACATAATTCCATTTAAATCGCTTCAAGGGTTTAAAACAGTGGTGCACAAACTTTTTTGATGCGAGGGCCAAACCAACCATCTGTTTTATATGTAGGGGCCAGATATATAGATATTCTATTTTTTTATAATAACCAGGGGTAATATTTCAGATTTTTCTTTGGGTAGCTAATTTTTTCATTGAATTGAAAAGACCCGTGGGGCCACTGAAAAGACCCGTGGGGGCCACATTTGGCCCGCGGGCCAGGGTTTGTGCATCACTGGTTTAAAACAACAAGTTGAGACGCACCTTTTTTTTTTTTTTTTTTTTGTGCACAATCACGAAATGCAAATATTTAAAAAATTTAAAGTCAATTTAAAAAGTTGTAAACTTAAAAACTGCAAAATGTGATCATCATCATTCCGAATTTGGTTCTAAAAATGACTTTCACTTTCAAGGTTTTTTAAGATGGTTTCGTTCTTATTTCAGAAGAATTTTTTGTTGTTGTTGTTGTTGTAAAAAAAAAAAAAATCCATTTTATTTTATTTTGCAAACTTGTTTCCATAAATATATTTTATTTTTATTCTATACAAGTACGCCACAACCTGCTGCTAATCAAGCTCTCTCTCTCTCGAAAAGAAAATTAACAAACAAAAATTTTTCAAAATATTAATTATGTTCAAGGTATAATTTAAGACAAAATCCAAAAACATTTCCCCAAATTTAATTAATACTCCCCTCTCCCATACATATACATACACACCAAAATTGCACACACATATGGTCATGACTGCCTCTTTTGAAAGCGAGTCTAAGAAGAGGGAGGTTACACACGGATTGATCGCTTTCATTTTGCATAAAATGGCGAAGAAATAAATGTTATAATTTAAAACCTTCTTTGAATATCTTTTCACACAATATTCAAACAAACAAAAAAATTAATTAATAGTTTATCGTAATAAGTGGAGTGTTTACTTTAATGAAGTAAATGAATAATGATTCGTAATTCCTGAATACGCAAAGATAAACTCTTATCCTAATCTAAGGACACTCCCAAACAAACAATACAAAGCAAGCGGATTAAAAGGGAACTTACAACAGTATTTTGGTAAAAATAATAAACTCTTTCAGCGTAAATATAAATGAAAATGCAACTCCTTCCAACACTGAAACCATAAAACAAATTAACGCAAATATATCCAATAACAAAGATACTCTATTCCTTATTACTAATAAAAAGTGAGTCAATGTTCAACTTAACACGAAGAAACGCGAGTTGGACCTTAACAACAACAACAACACCGAGAAATTACTTCAAATATTGGAATAAATGTATAATGTACGCGAATTTAGTACGCAAATTAACGGTTAACCGAAGTTATTGGTATACTGTACTTCGAAAAGGACCATTAAACCACTCCCAACCGAATGGCTGACTTCGACTTTTAAACTTGATGCTTATTCGGTTCGCCTGACATCGGTACAAAAATTATCGGTTATCGTTAACGAAACCGAAAACGAGAATCGCGTCACGGTTCTTTCGTTTGCGGAATTTAGGGAATTTAGGTACGTCTCCAAACTCAAATCGAAGTCTTCACACGAGAAGACGATTGAACTTCACCGAAATGTTTTAATCGGTAAAAAAGATAAATACGATTAATTTTATATTTTTTAATTCGGTACTTAATTAAAAAGCGATTTACATATACCACAATAATTAAGTAAAAAATTTATCGTTTATTATGATAAACATCAAATTGTTATTTGCGGGGAAGCGATCAGCGAGTTGGTTCTAAATAAATAAAATAAATAAAAGATCGTGTATACGGTAAATAAAATCTTAAAAAAAGTCTCCTAATTAAGGCAAACCAAGTTCCCGTCTGATACGCGTGATGCTCTTAGAACAACTCGGAGCAACTTAAAATTTCCTAAGAAAAAGCACTTATGAAGGAAAACTCGCATTCCTGTTTTAAGTTTTTTTAATGATCAACACGACGCTTTTCGGGAAAATTACGCAACCAAATTAGGAATCAATATTTTATATACAAAACGAAACCGCGTAATGAGCATGTATACGGATAATGTCAATCTTCATAGGAATACTTTTTCGCCGATCAACCCACAAATCGGATATCGTGTTGCGCTACAAAAATGTGCTGCTAATATTCAATTACTCGTGTTTTGAACTCTCCGCTAGTATTAAGGTATAGTGCGCATCACCGGGTCCTCCTAGTTTATAGCATTGAGACGGGCAAACATTTACGCTGCCGAACACCCATGAGAAAGATGGGCGTAACATCATATATTATACGCAGGGTTGTGGAGTCGGAGTCGGAGTCGTGGAGTCGCACGTTTCAGGGCGGAGTCGGAGTCGGAGTCGGAAAATTTTGGACCGACTCCACAACCCTGGTTATAGCCACTAGGTTAAGAAGGGTTATTCAATTTTAAGTAGGACTACTACTGGTTAGACCTTAATTATGTTTAAGAGAATCTTTTTCATTTATATATATATATATATATATATATATATATATTATATATTATGTGGAAAAATAAAATCCCTTAATATGATGTATCTACAAGTCAATATCCTTCTTATATTGAATGTTCCCTTATCCTAGAAAGTAACTGACGATTCATGTGGTGGTGATGAAATGTCTTATTATTATGATAATTATAGAGTGAAACACTAGAGGAGTCGGAGTCGTATATTTAAAATGTGAGAGTCGGAGTCGGATTTTTTAGATTTTTTACATGTGTGGAGTCGGAGTCGGAGTCGAATTTTACAATGTGTGGAGTCGGATCGAGTCGGAAATTTTGGACCGACTCCACAACCCTGATTATACGAGCCAAAAAGATTTTTTTTATCAACTTTATTTATGTAGGAAGATTATAGTTCACCCGTATCGGTTGATAGGTAAATGTATTGGAACAAAAAGGGTTACGGAAGTTTAGGATTATTTCTACAAAGTATTGGAGCTATTTGAAGAATAGGGACCCAGTCTTCTTTAGTAGCTTTATAAGGCTAACTAACGAAAATATCATGACCTGACCTAACCTAACAATCGTCAAGGGCGTACAGTTAAACCTACGATTGGTTAGGTAGGTCGTGATATTTTCGTTAGTTAGCCTTATAAGCCTAACTAAAGAAGGCTGGGGTCCCTATTCTCATAGCTCCAAAGTATTTAATATTTCTAATTAGTATATTTGTTCTAACAAAGGCATGATATTACTCTTTATACTTTCATCATTTAACCTCCGTACGTC
>JAJOZX010002154.1:527500-683945 GCA_023014485.1 Bathynomus jamesi | reverse complement strand
ACGTGAAAAAAGTGTTAGCAGCTGACGAGGAAGCTTCTAACAGTGGTTGCATCCTCCAGCGCGGGACACGTCAGCACGAATTGGAGGCGACGTCAAACTAAAACATCAACGCGCTGGTGGCCAAACTTCCTCAAATCTCCGTGCAGCGGGCTGTCTACGGTTGGCCAGACTGGCAGTCGATAGCCTGTTGCGTGGCACGGTCAGAGTGCGATCGGCTCCCTGGACCGGACCTATTCTCAGCGTGCTATTTTTTAATTTACGGGGAGGAATTGCGTGCTCCTTGGACTACTATTACTCTCCGGCGACATAAAGACTAATCCAGGCCCCACTACAACTTACCATGTCACCATACACAAAGACATAAACACAATAGCACCATGAGAGACACACAGAAGTATAATATTAACATATTACAGTACAACGTAGATGGCCTCACAAACAAAATCATGCAGCTTAGGGAATTCGTACACAAACAAAACATTCACATAGCACTTATACAAAAACACCCAACACCCAACACCCACCATCCCTGACTTCACGGCGATCCGTCAAGATCGTAACGGGGTGGACTCATCACTTACATACGTAAAAGCATTAGCTACACTGATGCTACCCGAAACATTACAAACACAATCCAAGCAGATAACACGATAGAAAGACAGGCAGTTAACATTAAAACACGCGCAAAACACAACACCACACTAATCAACATTTACATCCCACCAGATAGTTCACCTCAGGTGCCAGCCAATTACAATCCACAGTTACACAATCTGGCCTCTCTCACTGATGTCATCTTAGGAGGAGACTTCAACGCTAAAGACACTAGTTGGTACCTGCACAACCAAAGCAATACCAGAGGCGCCAACATAGCCACACAACTAAACAGCCTCTTCATTCTTAACAATACAGAAGAACATACGCACATACCACATCAAGCAGGATACTCAAACTCCTCCCCTGACATAACGTTCTGTTCTCCCTCACTAGCAACACACACACACACTGGAGAACAGAAAAACAACTGTCATCAACCCACCTGCCCATCATCATTACAACACATTCTACACTCTGCCCCAACAGCCTCAGGCACACTTACAGAAATTACAAGAAAGCTGATTGGGAACAGTTCAAAATACAGACTGAGGAACAATTCACCACATTAAATAGCACACCCATCATAAACATCAATACAACACTCAAGACATTTAATCAGATCATCAATAATGCAAACAAATACATACCCAAGGGCAACATTAGGAAATACAACCCAAATTACACTAGAGAAATAGCCCACCTCATAAGGCAACGTAACAACCTCAAACATAACACACAAACCATAAAACAGCAGATACAACAGCTCAACACAGAAATAAACAACAAACTCAAAGAAAAACAAACAAACATTCAGGGAATTCATAACAACACTAAACACTCCAGATACATCCAGGCTATACGAGACTATAAACAGCATTACCCACTCTAACAGCGGCATTCACACCTCACACGCGGCTATCTGTCACAGCCAAAATAATATCCCAACATACACACAACAAGCTAATATTCTAGTTAATCACTACGCAAATATAAGTCACTTAAACAGAAAACAACCAGAAACACGCAGACAGAAGAACAGCCAGACACAAGAAAACCTACAGACTCGACACGACCATTACACCATCAATACAGACCAGACCACCAAGATCATCAAAAACATTAAGAATTCGAAGGCTACTGGACCAGACAACATCTAACATACACCTTAAACACTTGGGCCCACTAAGAATACTAACTCTCACAAATATCAGCACATATTGATACCAACACTGTATCATTCCTGACGTATGGAAACAAGGTAAAATTATTACACTCCTCAAACCAAACAAAAATCCAACAGAACCAGCTTCCTATAGAGTATAGACCCATTACATTACTATGCACACCTTCCAAAGTAACAAAGACTAATCTTACAAATCACCAACCCACACATACCATTATCACCTACTCAACATGGATTCAGACCTCACCGCTCAACCACATTTCTTACTAACCTCACGCAGCACATCATGGATGGCATCAACTCCAGACGACCAGCTCAACGTACACTATTAGCAACAATAGACATTAGTAAAGCATTTGATGCTATCCCACGCTTCTCTCTCATAAACAAAATACTCAACACAAACATGCACAATAACACCAAAAGGTGGCTGAGCAACTATCTTTCAGGAAGATACGTCACATTTAATGGCAAGTCATCCAAAAACAAGCTTTTTCCGAACGGGGTCCCTCAAGGCTCTGTTCTCTCACCAACACTCTTCAACTTATACATGCATGACATTCCAACACCCATAGATAACAAGCTTACCTTATCATATGCAGATGACATCACTTTAACATCCACCCACAACATCGAAACCGCTACAAATAACCTACAAACATACATAAACAGTATACAAGACTGGCTCACACACAATAGACTCAAAATAGCGCCCACAAAATCAACCATCACCTTGCTTACAAGCAACACAAAAGAACACCAGGTAACTCCACAGCTTACACTAAACAACAACATTCCACACAATATTTCCTCGAATATAGTGGTAAAGAAAATGTTATTCAAAACATCCACTTTTACTTTTTATTGGATAATTAATTACCTCCAACTCTCTCCTTCACTACATTCTACTTTTCATCTCTAAAAACGCCGACTGTAAGCAAAATATAAAAAGCATATCTCATAATAACCACTTTAAGTGGTTTCCAAAATAGCTAATGACTAAAATAATTTATTCAAACAAAATAACCATAATATAACTTTAAATTAAATTTAAAACTTGCATTTAAAAAAATTAAAATTTATTTTAAAAAGTAATAAAATTCCCAAACCTTAGCCAAAATATTTCAAATAAAATGAAAACAAAAATAATTATAAAGTTTATTTTATTTAATAGGGATAACTGAAGATGAACATGGATAAAATGATTGTACGGAAAATAGATTTCAAATATAATGAGAATAAACCTCATTTCTAATCCAAATAATATATTCTATTTGTAAAAGACATTTATTAACAATGGAACGCATTACTGCAACAATTTAAGTGTGAATTTGATTTATATTACTTGTATGGAGACGTTTTCAAACCAAAAACGACGTGTGTGTGTGTGTATGTATGTATGTATATATATATAGGTACATTATAACTGCAAACACGCAGTATAATTAACGTAAAGAACGACGCTTTGTATAGGAGAATTATCCGCGCAAGATGAGAGCGAAACAAATGAAAAAATGAGGTAACCACCCAAGAATCGAACCCGGGATCTTCCGATTGCCGGTCAGATATGATAACCATTACACCACGGGCCTCACCCAATCAAATGTCGTAATTCCTCTACATTTTTTCATTTGTTTCGTTCTTTCACTCTCATCTTGCGCGGGTAATTCTCCTATACAAAGCGTCGTTCTTTACGTTAATTATACTGGGTGTTTGCAGTTATAATGTTACGGCATGCGGGAGGTGCCCCTTTGGGGCATTGGTTTCTGCGCGCATGTAGAGGAATTACGACATTTGATTGGGTGAGGCCCGTGGTGTAGTGGTTATCATATCTGACCGGCAATCGGAAGATCCCGGGTTCGATTCCCGGGTGGTTACCTCATTTTTTCATTTGTTTCGTTCTTTCGCTCTCATCCTGCGCCGATAATTCTCCTATACAAAGCGTCGTTCTTTACGTATATATATGTATGTGTGTATATATATATGATACACACAGACCGTGCATGGAACAAGGAACTCTTCTGGGATAATTAAATCCACTATAGTCCGAATAAGTAATGGTAAATGACAAATACCATAGTTTTTCTTCTTCATGATGCAAGCCCGACGTGGGCAACGGGTCTCTCGCAAAGAGGTCCCATAAATATAGCTTCCCTCACCAGCTATCTGCAAAGCAGACAGGATCCAGCTTTGGGACATGGATCTAAGGTTTAAAGCAGCTTAGCCAACGTCGGGCTTGCATCATGAAAAAGAAAAACTATGGTATTTGTCATTTACCATTACTTATTCGAACTATAGTGGATTTAATTATCCCAGAAGAGTTCCTTGTTCCATGCACGGTCTGTGTGTATCATATGTATACATATAATATATATGTATACATTACGTATTATATATTATATACACATACATATATATATACACATATACATATATATATACACATATACATATATATATATACACACACATATATACATATATATATATATATACATATATATATACACATACATATATATACATACACACATACATATATATATACATATACATATATATACATATATATACATACATATACTGTATATATACATAATATATACACATACATATATATATATATATACACATATATATATACACATATATATATACATACATATATATACATACATATATATATACACACATACATATATATATATACACACATATATATATACACATATACATATATATATATATATATATATATATATATATATATATATATACATATACTGTATATATATATATACATATACTGTATATATATTATATACATATATATATATATACACATATATATATAACATATATACATATATATATACACATATATATATATACACATATATACTATATATATACATATATATATATATATATATACCACATATATATACGTAAAGAACGACGCTTTGTATATGAGAATTATCCGCACAAGATGAGAGCGAAAGAACGAAACAAATGAAAAAATGAGGTAACCACCCGGGAATCGAACCCGGGATCTTCCGATTGCCGGTCAGATATGATAACCATTACACACGGCCTCACTCATTCAAATGCCGTAATTCCTCTACATACTCGCAGAAACCAATGCCCCAAGGGGGCACCTTCCGCATGCCGGAGCATTATATACATTTAACTGCAAACACGCAGTATAATTAACGTAAAGAACGACGCTTGTATAGGAGATATTCCGCGCAAGATGAGAGAGAGAGAACGAAACAAATGAAAAAATGAGGTAACCACCCGGGAATCGAACCCGGGATCTTCCGATTGCCGGTCAGATATGATAACCATTACACCATGGGCCTCACTCATTCAAATGCCGTAATTCCTCTACATACTCGCAGAAACCAATGCCCCAAGGGGGCACCTTCCGCATGCCGTAATATTATATACATTTAACTGCAAACACGCAGTATAATTAATTCATTTGTTTCGTTCTCTCTCTCTCATCTTGCGCGGAATATCTCCTATACAAGCGTCGTTCTTTACGTTAATTATACTGCGTGTTTGCAGTTAAATGTATATAATGTTACGGCATGCGGGAGGTGCCCCCTTGGGGCATTGGTTTCTGCGAGTATGTAGAGGAATTACGGCATTTGAATGAGTGAGGCCCATGGTGTAATGGTTATCATATCTGACCGGCAATTGGAAGATCCCGGGTTCGATTCCCGGGTGGCTACCTAATTTTTTTCATTTGTTTCGTTCTCTCTCTCTCATCTTGCGCGGAATATCTCCTATACAAGCGTCGTTCTTTACGTTATATATATATATATATATATATATATATATATACATACTTTGGTGTGTACGCTAATTTTTTCAGCACACTACTGTAAAAAATTTCGCCACCCCCGGACTATACTGACTACAGCAACAAAACAATACTAAATAAAAAATCGTAACCACGTTTTATGGTTTCCAAAATAGGAGATAATTTTTTTTTTTTTTTTTTTTTTTTTTAAAGGTGCTGCAACCCTGCTGGATTATTGACATTTTTTTTTTCTTTTGTCTCCCTGAAGGGAGATTGCAAAATTTCAGAGAATTTTAGTAAGTCAAATAAAAAGTTGAAGATAAAATAAATTTAAACTAAATTTGAAATTCAAATTTTAAAATTAATTTAACAAAGTAAATAATAACATACACAAATTTTATCAAAAATATTCTGGAAGAAAAATAAGAGCAACAGTAATTATAAAGTTTATTTTATTTAATAGCGATAACTAAAAGGTAAATACCATAAAATGAATTCGAGGCAAATAATATAATTTAAAATATAAATAATACAAATATAAACAATTTTTTATTCAAATAATCATATTTTATTTACAAAATACATTTATTATAAAACATCTCCATAGAAAGAAAATAAAATTCACACTTAAAATGTTGTCGTAATGCGTTACTGCAACATTTTAAGTGTGAATTTTATTTTCTTTCTATGGAGATGTTTTCCAACCAAAAACGATATACGTTTATAAGGTAGTTTTAGAACACCCTGTACATAGGGTTGGGTACGATTCGATGTGGCCGACTCGATGTCAGGACAACTCGATGTGATATCCCTAAGGGATATTTTCGTTAGTTTTAACGAAAATATCACAACTTAACCTAACCAATCGTCAAGGGAGTACAGTTGACCTAACCGGGCTTTCAGTTAACCCGGTTAACCTGGCATCGACTTGGCTTGGCATCGACTTGGCTTGGCATCGACTTGGCCACATCGAGTTGGGTCGCATCGAGTCGGCCACGTCGAATTGTCCCTGCCCCTGTACATATATATATTTATATAGAAACAAGTTGATCCATAAAACTTGCATAATTTCATCTGAAGATATTTATTTATTAGTCAACGTTTCAGACCTTGGCCTATTCTTAAAACTAAAATCATTTTATAAACTGAGTTAAAATTCTTGGTAGAAATAGATAAAAATCGTAGAAAATAGTGAATTTTTAAAGATTACAAAATCAGGTTAATACTGATAACTTCTATTCCTTCATATGTTTTTTTAAATTATAAAAAAAAATTACCAACTAAATTGTAATAACGTGGGGTGTTAGACCCCGTTAGGCTAACACCCCCGTTAGGTATTAGGTTAGCAAATAGACACAAAAGGTACTTACAGGTGCTTTGATTTAGATCTTTCAGGGCCTACCATTTGTGCCTGAATCAACGATTGCTGCAGATAAAAAAACATGCTGCTTAGGTCAGCCCAATAAACGAACAGGCTGCGTCTTGTGTTTATCTTTTTTGTGTTGCCATTTAGTTTCCTTTTAGTGACTTTTAGACTAATATATAATATATATATATATATATATATATATATATCCTCACTCCTCCCCTACAATTTGAGTCTGTCAAAGGGGTGGGAGACCCTAGTCGATCTGCGGAATGAGGGTGATGTAGTAGGAATAGCTGCACATTTTGGTCCAGACCCATGGTTGCGCTTCTATAACTCATTTTCTTAGTGTCGGGATACAACTTCTGTTTTCCTGATAGCGTCAAACTCGTTGCTGTAACGTTTCATTTGGACGTAACAGACCGAAAACGGAACGAATTCCCCGGTCAATCATGAGTGTAGAAGCAGGCACCCCCGTCGTTGTGTGAGGTGTTAGTCGATATTTAAACAAAAATTTATCCAACACCACTTGCATTTCCAACCCATGAGAATGACGCAAGGCCGACTTGAAAGTACTGACCATGTTTTCCGCGAGACCATTAGTAGACGGGTGAAAAACACCAGACCGGACACGTCTAATGCCATTTTGATGGACAAAAGAACGAAATTTCTCACTGGTAAAACAAGTACCATTGTCGGAAACCAGAACTACGAGTAAACCCCATCGACCGAAACACGAACGGAGTAGGCGAACAGTAACACCCGAAGTTGTAGAAGTGGTTGGAAAAATTTCAACTCACCGAGTGTAGGGGTCCACAATGCAGGTCCTATAAATAACACATATTTCCTAGTCATAGTCAACATAGATCGTTTGTCAAGGTATAGTAGACCATTCCCAAGGATGAAGTGGACGTTTCTTTGGTAGATCTCTGTTCTCGAAACAGTTTTGACAGGAAACAACCAATGATTCAAGTTCTCCATCTAAACAGGCCAGCAGAAATAAGCTCTCGCCAGCTCTTTCATTTTCGTTGCGCCCATATGTTCAGCATGAAGTCCCTTCACTAAATTTGACCGTCCTTCATTCGGAATTAATACTCTGTGACCCCATAAGAAACGGCCATTTTGAACCGAGAGTCCTGAGCAGGAGCGACTCGCAGGTAGGCACTGTGGAACTGCAGCACCCCCATGATCTTATGATCTTTATATTTAAATATTTAAAATAGCCTCTCTGATTGTTTTTTTTTCAATGAGCTTTGAGTTTTTAAATCAGATTATATCCTTTTTTCCTTAAACTATTTCAATGCCGAACGAATGAATCACGAAAGTAGCTTCAGCCTTCCCGTGGAACTGCGTACTTAACAGTTCCAGATTTTGTTCGAAACGCTTGAAGCCTCGGTGGCGGACGTACGAAGAGCGAGTCAGAATCGCGGGTTTAAGAGGATCCAAAGCACTGTGGACAGAGCAGTGCCGATTTGTTTGTTTGACGTGGTAGTTGTGTTGCTGTATCGTTTGCTAATTCGAAATTTAACTTCCGAATTGCATTTATCAATGATTCGTTATCATTTATTTTTTGTCGTGAGATTGAAGTTAATTATATAATAATTGGATTATTTACAATATATAGCTTTCATTTCTTAGAATATTTTTTCGCTCAGAATAAAAACAGAAGAATGGAATTTGTTTATAAATAAAATTTTTGGCAAATTCGAAATTACCCGTTAAGCGTAAGTACCCTATAATTGATTTTATGATACTATTTTACTTATTTTTATGACTGAGTAGTTATCTATTTATCTATTCGACTTTTTCTCTCTCATATATATATATATATATATATATATATATATATATATATATATATAATCGACACAATTGTTCGCAATTTCTGAGGCAGCACCCCCATAACTGAAAGTCACGAGCCGCCACTGGTCCTGAGTGACGTTGATGAAAAGGCTATAATTCATTCTCATCCTTAGTAGGCCAAACGACTGAGCAGTATTGGATGACCTAGACACAATAGGGTCTGATTTGGTCCACTGCTCTATCTGTACTGCAGTCACTGGAGGAGTTCAAAAACTCCGCCAAGTGAACCCATTCTGTAGGTATAGGGACGCATACATTTGGATTTTCTAAGGGCACCCTACTTAGAACGTCAGCCGTACCTACAAGTTTGTTTCACAGATGTGCTAAGTCAAATTTATAGGCTTGTAGAATCAGTGCCCATCGTTGAATCCTACCTGAGGCCATAACTGGAATATTTTTAGTAGATGAAAATAAACCTGAAGAGACTTATGGTCAGTGATTAGTTAATATTTTATATATATATATATATATATATATATATATATATATATCTATATAATATATATACATATATATATATACACACAGTATATATATTTTTAAGAGTTAATATTTCGGACTTTGGCCCATTCTCAAGATTAAAATAATTTTATATACTGAGTAAGTCTTTATAGAAATACTGTAGATAAAAAAGGTATAAAACAGTGTAGCTTTAAAAGTTAACATAACCTTAATTTTTATTATTTAGCTAGTAATTTTTTTTTTATAATTTCAGATAACATATAAAGGAATAGAACTTCTATCAATATTTCACTTTCAAAACCAAACTTAAATTCTAATAAAATAATTGACGTTTTTTTGTTATTTGAATTTATAAAAAAGAAATTACCAACTAATTATTAAAAAAATAATGTGTTGTTAACTTTTAAATCTTCACTATTTTATACGTTTATTATCTATTTCTACTGAGAATTTTAACTCGGTTTATAAAATTATTTTAGTTTTGAGAATAGGCCAACGTTCAAAACGTTGACTCTTAAATAAATATCTTTAGATGAAATAATGCCAACGTTATGGAACACCTTGTTTTTATTTAACACAAACTTAAAATTCATGAGGAACGACCTGATTAAGTTAATATACTGTATATATATGATTTTGTACGTGAAAAATTAACATTCAGTGTAGCTTACGCAATCGAATTAACATGTATAAACATCTAAATGGCACGCAATCTCAACATTTATTGTTTTCATAATAAATAAAAGATAACACAGGTCTGCATGAAAATCGATTTCTTTATTTTGAGTTGTGATTCTGGAGCAGTTCGCTGCGCTGAATTCAAAAATGCTACCAGTTTTTTTCTATCACCCACAGTTTTAAAGTTATTAGCAAAACAATTTTGGGGCGTTTTGTAATTTTTTACCTTTTTTATCTTTAATTAATTTCGGTTTTTCATATTTTTCAGATAGATAATTCTAACATTACGTCTTTAAAATTTTAATAATGGCTTCTAGAGGATGTACCCATAGTCCAGACATATTTTGTTATATTTGTGGTCGGTATGTTGTTGTAAAACAAAGGACAAATGTAACGACCTTCATTAAGAGAGCTGCTTATGCTTATTTTGGAATTAAATTAGGAGATCAAGACAAAAGTTGGGCTCCACACAAGGTTTGTCTTACGTGTGTTGCGGTAATAAGGAATTGGAGCAAAGGTAAAAAGAAAAGTTCGCCATTTGGGATCCCTATGGTATGGCGCGAGCCTAGAAACCATACCGACGACTGCTACTTCTGTTCTTGCAATGTTAAAGGTTATAATGCAAAGAATAAAGAGAGCCTTCAATACCCAAGTCTTCCATCTGCAATAAGGCCGGTACCCCATGGTCCAGAAGTTCCTATTCCCCGCTCACCCGAGTCTGGATCAATACAATTCAGATTCTGATTCAGCTCCAAATCCAGACAATGATGATGTTTATGAACAGCCAACAGCTGACCGAGATCCTAAACCATTAACCCAAGCCGAACTAAATGACTTAGGGATTTGAATCTGCCTAAGGACTCTGCAGAACTTTTGGGGTCTAGATTGCAGGAGAACAATTTATTGGCATCCGACACATACTTCGCAAGTAAAGAAAGTAAATATATTTTGTTTCTTTCAGTTATTTTTTTATTCTTTCATAAACAAGCAATATGCTTGTCCAAGACCTAGGAGCTATTTAATTCTGCTTTAATTAGGTTTTACTCTATCACCTAAAGATTTCGCGCTACAAGGGGTGTTGTAATACCTCATCTGTCCCCAAATGTTAACCACCCATTGATAGGAGGGGAGAGAGTATTTTGCTGGGAACGGGACTGGTTTTATATGTATTTACCCTACATTATTATGTAAGCGTTACTGTAGTCTATAACAACAAAATTTATGGTTTAGCATGTGCAATCCAATGTTGGTCTCGATAAGATGGTTCACATTTGGGGATAAATGGGGGATTTATGACACCCTGTAGTAGGAAAACCATACGTGATAGGGAAAAACTAACTATATTTTTGAGATCAGCGCACTCAAATTATATAGAATCACCAACTAGTTTGTAAAAATCGATCGACAAGTTTTCAAATGTGTACTGGTGTAATCTATTATCATCATCATCAATAATAATGGTAACGAACTTTTGTTACACTAATATATATATATATATATATATATATATATATATATATATATATATATATGGTGGACCGGATGTCAGTTTTTCAACATCTGCGGATGCGGATTTTTAATTTCAATATCCACGGATGCGGATATTTAGTTAATCTATCAATATAATATAGAATTATGAATATATGACAATTTTTCAAATTTCGTGATATTACTATTATGGCAGGCAATGGCATAATTTCAATATCCGCGGATGCGGATATTTAGTTAATCTATCAATATTATATAGAATTATGAATATGACAATTTTTCAAATTTCTTGATATTAAATGCAAAAAAAACTTTTTTCTATGTGAAAGTCACAATATGATAATAAAAACCCACTCTAATAGACAGAGTTTATTTCCACAACAATTTCGATGCCCACTGGCATCGAAACTGTTGTGGAAATAAACTCTGTCTATTAGAGTGAGTTTTTATTATCATTTCGTGATATTACTATGATCGCAGGCGATGCATAAGAATTAAAATTAATATTAATGTTTTCATTATGATAAAAATAATAACTTTCTCAAAAGTTTCAGCAACAGAAAATTCAATGAAACAAGTTTCATTCAATTTTCTGTGTTACCAGGTATTTATATTTTGAGGTTTATACATTTGTTTGTTCATTAATAATTAATACTTTACATGAAATGTGCATGACTGGGCCTTATAAGCTACTTCATAAGCTAATTTAATTGTAAAACGCATAATTGATTAGAGGTAATATCCGCATAACATCCGCAGTCAGAAGTGCGGATGCGGATATCCGGTCCACCACTAATATATATTATAGATTGATTGATTGAACAAATAGGGTAATTAATAAGTCGTGATCATCGAACAACAATTCATCAGTCATTGTTCATTTGTATACTGCATACCAGGGCTGACTTTAGGGTACGGCGAATTGGGGCGACTGCCCTGGCCACCGCGCCAACGACATTACACACAAATGCAGAAATGGCAGTAAAACCCAACAGCTCATTTTAAGTTTACCGAATCCATTCTTTCAATAGACTCACCAAAATAATTCGTACTTTCAGGAAAAGAATCCCATTTTCAGTAATATATCCTATCATTACTTCAAACATTAATTGAACTAAACTTCTCTTTCACCCTAATAATATTTCATGTAAACATATAGTAAACATAAGGTCTTCTTTTAAAGTATTCTCTTAGAAGCTGAATAAAATTAAAGAAATTGAGAATAAAAGAAAGGAAACTGAGACAATCAGCTTTTCATTCTATATAAAATTAACTAAACTCAGGTTTTCATACTGCATTTAGTAATAGTGAATAAAATTATTAAAACATACCTAAACTTTATTTTTTATTCACTAAAACCTTTCCCACCAACTTTCGGAAAATGATGGTTTTATTATATATAAAACAACTCAATAATTTAAATCTCGCATACCAACAAAATTTCTAGTTGACGAAACAAACCAATTTTTTTATGGTTTACAAAATATCACATTTTGTAGTGTTAAATGCAAGATTAAAAATACACTGAGCGGCAGAAAAATCGGCCCACTGGAAATATCGCGAAAACAAAAATGTGGGCAAGCCTCTATTTATAAAAGTTTTAAAATTTGAAAATATAGTCTAAGGCAACCAAATAACGAGACAAACAACCACTAGCTGTCACGAATTTTCGACTTCTTTTAAGAATTTGACAGTTTGACATTCAGTTGCTCTTAGACTGTTAGTGCCACTTTTTTCTTCCACTAGTGGGAGTAGGCATTTGCGTTTAGTAACAGATAGACTTCTAATTCTTTTGGATTTCAGAATCGGACATTTACAATGGATTTGAGTGCCGTGAACGTTGCAAGAGTCGTCGCCCTAATTGAAGATGGTCGGAGCCAGCGTTACGTCGCCGATGCGCTAGTAATTCCAAGAACAACGGTTCGACGTGTCTACCAACGTTATGTGGAGACAGGAGAGTACACCCAAAGACCAGGATCTGGATGATCGCGCTGCACATCTGCCTGTGACGATCGTTTCATTGTCTTGAGTGTTTTGCGAGATCGTCGCTTGACTGCCACAAATGTCCGCAATGAGTTGGAAAGGTCTCGAGACGTCAGTGTATCGGAGCGAACCGTTAGAACGAGACTTATGGAAAGTGGCTTACATGCTAGACGTCCAGCAATGGGCCCGGAATTGCTCCCACACCACCGCAATGCTCGTCTTGCTTTCGCTCGTGAGCATGTCAATTGGACTCTTCCAAAAGCAACCCCCCTCTCCGCAAAAGTGCACGGAGCGAATCTTTCTCCTGTTCTTCTATACACTCTTTCTGGTCCATTGTATGTTCGAAGATTAAATCTTGATTCGTCCCCATTGGACCATAATCCAATTGACATGCTCACGAGCGAAAGCAAGACGAGCATTGCGGTGGTGTGGGAGCAATTCCGGGCCCATTGCTGGACGTCTAGCATGTAAGCCACTTTCCATAAGTCTCCTTCTAACGGTTTGCTCCAAAACACTGACGTCTCGAGAACTCATTGCGGACTTTTGTGGCAGTCAAGCGATGATCTCGCAAAACACTCAAGACAATGAAACGATCGTCACGGGCAGATGTGTAAGCGTACTCCCACTAGTGGAAGGAAAAAGTGGCATTAGCAGTCTAAGAGCAACAATGTAAAACTGTCGAATTCTTAAAAGAAGTCGAAAATTCGTCAGCTAGTGTGTTCGCAACTGACGTTTTGTCTCGTTATTTGGTTGCCTCATAGACTATATTTTCAAATTTTAAAACTTTTATAAACAGGAGCTTGCCCACTTTTTTGCTTTTCGCGATATTCCAAGTGAGCCGATTTTTCTGCCGCTCAGTGTAGTTTATTAAAACGCAACAAAAGTTATTTTAAATCCAAATTAATTAAATTTTAAAATTAAATTAAAACTTGATCCATAAAGTTTCAATTATTTTAAGATAAAAATAAATTACAAATTTTAATTATTATTAATAGTTGGCTAAATTTTATTAAATATTATTAAATAATCGTCACATATGTCAGGGAATATGTTATAATGTTTCAGACCAACAAAGACCCTAGGATCCAATCATGGCTGGTCTACCTAACTGTGTTCGTAATTGTATATGTCCTCCGTGGTGGCGGAGGGGACCTACAATTTTACGTGGGTTCCGAACCAAAAAGCCTTAATTTTACTACCTTAAACTATACCCAATCTATCAACATATGCGTCTAATCGATTTTTAAACATGTTTATAGACGTGCTACTAATTACTTCTACCAGCAAACTATTCCAGCTATTTACTATTCTATGCGTAAAAAGGTTTTTGGCAACTGCTGTCTCGAACCTTCTACTTGTCAACTTATACCCGTTATTTCTAGTCCTATTATATTGAGATATTTCGAAAAAGCTATCTCTATCTACGTTATCGAACCCATTCATAATTTTGAAAACCTGGATTAGATCACCCCTTAGCCTCCTATTCTCGAGTGTAGTCAATTTTAACTCCTTAAGCCTATCCTCGTACGACTTCGACCTAAGGGACGGAATCATCGTAGTTGCTCGTCTTTGAACTCTTTCGATTTTGTCTATATCTTTTCGCAGCATATGCAGATTCCAAAGTTGGATTGCGTACTCCAAATGGGGTCTAACTAATGATTTATAAAGAGGAACAATAATATCGCGCGATTTGTACTCAAAATTCCGAGCTATAAAACCTAATACTTTGTTCGTTTTATTGACCGCTGCTGTACTTTGTTTCGCTACTTTTAAATCAACAGTGACTATAACTCCTAAATCATTTTCCTGCTCTACGCTTGCTAACTCCTTCCCTGACATACTATATGTCAGAGAACGTCAGGGTTCCATGACGCGAACCTATATGTAAAATTTTGCACTTATCGACGTTAAATCTCATTTGCCATGTGACTGACCAATCAACGATTTTATTCAGATCTTCGTCATATAATGGTAATGAAAATATTAAAAACACCGTCTTATTTTTTATTGGATAATTAATTACCTCGAACTCTCCTCTCGATACTGCTCTTCACCTTTCAGAAAACACCATCATAAACGAAATACTCCTAATTTTGTGGTTTCTAAAATTTATGACAGGAAAACTTTTTTTTTTTTTTTTTTTTCTGCTTAAGGTGCTTCAACCCTACTGGATTATTAACACCATTTTTTTTTTTTTTTCTTTGACTCCCCATGGGAGCCTGCAAAATTATAGTTATCATGACCATAAAGTAATATCACTACAGGAAAACATATTGTTTTTTTCTGTTTAAGGTGCTTCAACCCTGCTGGATTATTGACACCATTTTTTTTTTTTTTTTGACACCCCGAAGGAATATTGTAAAATTGAGGAAATCGTTTGATTTTGTAGTTAAAATTTTTGAATATCCATTATAAAGAAATAAAATAGATTTAAACGTAATTTAATTTAAAACTCGTTTTAAATTTAATTTCAGAAAGTAAATAATAAAATATCCAATTTCTTTCAAATACATTAAAAAAAAAAAGAAAGCAAAAGTAATTATAAACGTTATTTTATTTAATAGGGATAACTAAAGACAAATATGGATAAAATGAATGTACGGCAAATAAGATTTCAAAAATAATACGAGTATAAACCTAATTTTTAATCATAATAAATGTATTCTATTTCTAAAAAACATTTATTAATAATGGAACGCGTCACTACAATATATACACACACACACACACACACACACATATATATTATATATATATAATGATTACACCTTTCTTCTACTACTTCTTTCACCACCTTTCTCTACAAAAAAAAAAAAAAATGGTGTCAATAATCCAGCAGGGTTGAAAGCACCTTAAACAGAAAAAACTAAACTAAACCAATATATTATATATACACACACACACATATATATATATTATATATATATATATGATACACACAGACCGTGCATGGAACAAGGAACTCTTCCGGGATAATTAAATCCACTATAGTCCGAATAAGTAATGGTAAATGACAAATACCATAGTTTTTCTTTTTCATGATGCAAGCCCGACGTGGGCAACGGGTCTCTCACAAAGAGGTCCCATAAATATAGCTTCCCTCACCAGCTATCTGCAAAGCAGACAGGATCCAGCTTCGGGACATGGATCTAGGATTTAAAGCAGCCTAGCCCCACTACATTTAGAACCTCAATATAAGTAAAAGACTCGTTGCATGCACGTCGTATTGAATAAATCAAAGAAAAAGGGGTAACTATTATATTTTTAGCCAAAACCAAAACTTAAACCTCAACTGGCAGAATTGAGCGTCCACTTTTCAAGGCACATAACATGTCCGTTTCATGATGGGAATGAACTCAGAATGGTTCCCTGAGTTTTTAATGATACACACAGACCGTGCATGGAACAAGGAACTCTTCTGGGATAATTAAATCCACTATAGTCCGAATAAGTAATGGTAAATGACAAATACCATAGTTTTTCTTTTTCATGATGCAAGCCTGACGTGGGCAACGGGTCTCTCACAAAGAGGTCCCATAAATATAGTTTCCCTCACCAGCTATCTGCAAAGCAGACAGGATCCAGCTTTGGGACATGGATCTAGCCCACGTCAGGCTTGCATCATGAAAAAGAAAAACCATGGTATTTGTCATTTACCATTACTTATTCGGACTATAGTGGATTTAATTATCCCAGAAGAGTTCCTTGTTCCATGCACGGTCTGTGTGTATCATAAAAAACTCAGGGAACCATTCTGAGTTCATTCCCATCATGAAACGGACATGTTATGTGCCTTGAAAAGTGGACGCTCAATTCTGCCAGTTGAGGTTTAAGTTTTGGTTTTGGCTAAAAATATAATAGTTACCCCTTTTTCTTTGATTTATTCAATACGACGTGAATGCAACGAGTCTTTTACTTATATTGAGGTTCTAAATGTAGTGGGGCTAGGCTGCTTTAAACCCTAGATCCATGTCCCGAAGCTGGATCCTGTCTGCTTTGCAGATAGCTGGTGAGGGAAGCTATATTTATGGGACCTCTTTGTGAGAGACCCGTTGCCCACGTCGGGCTTGCATCATGAAAAGAAAAACTATGGTATTTGTCATTTACCATTACTTATTCGGACTATAGTGGATTTAATTATCCCAGAAGAGTTCCTTGTTCCATGCACGGTCTGTGTGTATCATAAAAACTCAGGGAACCATTCTGAGTTCATTCCCATATATATATATATATATATAATATTATATAGGGTCTGGGTAGTAGTTGGACGGGGGACCGTCCTCCGCGCCCAGATTATGTAGCGACCCGTGGTTCGGATGCCACGTAAAGCTGTAGGTCTCCTCCGTCATATGATCTTAGATGTTGCGAAGGAAGTTAAACAACCCCAATAAAATAAAATATATATCGTTTTTGGTTTGAAAACCTCTCTGTACAAATAATATAATCAAATTCACACTTGAAATTTCAAACATCAAGTAATATTTTTGTGAAGTTTAATGACTTTAATTTTAGTTGGATCGTCTTCACCAAAAAAAAGCAATGTATTTCGAAACGAGGCGATTGCGGATTTATGTTCATAGGAACTTTTTATACTCGTGTACTCTTATTTTATTTGAAATCTTATTGTTTGGCCGTGAATTAATTTTATTCATATTTATCTTTAGTTAGCCATATTAAATAAAATAATGTTTATAATTACTTTTGCTTTCATTTAACTTCAAATATTTTCGATAAAATTTGGGAATTTTATTATTTACTTTGTGAAATTAAATTTAAATTTTAAAAATTTTAAATTTCGTTTAAATTTATTTTTTTCTTATTTATGTTGCTTATTTGTATAATAAAATATATTTTAGAAACCGCTAAAAGTGGTTATGACGCAGTATGTACTATGTACTTTACATTTTGTTTACGATCGTGTTTTTTGGAAGGTGAAAAGCAGTCGAGGTAATTAATTACCAATAGGTAAAACGGTATTTTCAATAATATTTTCATTACCACTATATTCGCTGACATATGAGAATTATTTAATAATATTTAATAAAATTTAGTCAACCATTAAAAATTAAAATTTCAACTTATTTTTATCTTAAAATAATTGAAACCTTATGGATCAGATTGTAATTTTCATTTAATTTTAAGATTTAATTAATTAGATTTAAATTTAAAATAGCAGTTTTTAAGATGCTTTTTAATAAACTATTTTTAATCTTACATTTAAGACTACAAAATATGTGATATTTTGTAAACCATAAAAAATTGGTTTGTTTCGTCAACTAGAAATTTTGCTGTATTATGCGAGATTTAAATTATTGATAGTTGTTTTTATATATATATACAGGGTGTTCGGAAAGTCACTGTGCACTTATATAATTAATGTTTTTTTTATATTTTTATATTTATATTTTTTATATTATTTTTTTTTTAATATTATTTTTTTAATATTATTTTTTTATTATTATTTTTTTAGTTTTCAATACCTTTTATAAGTTCTGATGGTCCCATCCATAACCTCTATCATATATGCAATGTTATACTATTGTATGCTATTAAATAAATATAAGTGCACAGTGACTTTCCGAACACCCTTTATATATATATATATATATATATATATATATATATATATATATATATATATATATATATATATTAAACAACATTTCATAAAGTTGGTGGGGAAGAAGAGTAATAAGGGAAAAAAAATTTTTTTTTTTTTTTTTTACGTTAAGTTTATATATATTTTTAATAATTTTATTCTCTTACTAAATCCGGTATGAAAATTTGAGTTTAGTTAATTTTATATAGAATGAAAAGCTGATTGTCTCAATTTCCTTTCTTTTATTCTCAATTTCTTTAATCTTATTCAGCTTCTAACAGAATACTTTAAAAGAAGACCTTATGCTTACTACATGTTTATGCGAAATATTATTAGGATGTAAAAGAAATTTAGTTCAGTTAATGTTGGAAGTAATGGTAGGATATATTACTGAAAATGAGATTCTTTTCCTTATAAGTACGAATTATTTTGGCGAGTCTATTCAAAGAATGGATTCGGTGAACTTAAAATGAGCTGTTGGGTTTTACTGTTATTTTTGCATTTGTGTGTGCTGTCGTAGGCCCGGTGCCCAGGGCAGTCGCTCCAATTCGCCGTACCCTAAAGCCGGCCCTTTTATAAAGTATACTAATGAACGATGACTGATGAATTGTTCCTTCGATGATCAGGACTTTTATTAATTACCCTATTTGTTAATGGCCTAAATTAATTCCTCTCTGTAATAATATATATATATATATATATATATATATATATATATATATATATATATATATATATATATATATATATATATATAGGGTGGTCCAAGAAAGAAGTTTTATTTTTGTACTTTTTCAAGGCTGCCCTTGTTTGAAATACAAAAAGGATAATTGCTACAAAAAAATGGGCTCATTCCGACTATATTTAGGTGTCATTACAAAATGAATAATCTTCTTTTAAATGAAAAAAAATAACGAAATTTGACAAAAGAACATGCAAATGGCTTTTAATTCTGTAAAGACGCTTTCGAGAGGGTAGGAAACGTTCGTCGATGGGTGTCAACAATGCGAAGAAAGAATTGTTTTTGCTGATCGTCTTTGGTGAGCGTTGTATTGTACCGTTGAATAAGAGCAATCGCTCGCTTTGCAGTCATTGACGACCTTCATCTTCAATGCTCTTTCTTTCAACAACTCGTAGTTGTCGTTACTTGGCCAATCATTTGGTGGTTTCGAAAGAAGGCTCGATCAATGCCTCCAAAACTGGCGCAGGAACGATCTTCTCTCTACTTGATAAGGAATTCTTTGTCCTCTTCGTTGGTCATTATCTTTAAGGCATCTGCTCTGGCGACATCGAAAATGTCTTCAAGATCAACATTGAATACTGCCACATTCATTTGTATGCTTTCTGAGGATGACTTCCTATTTTTCTTTAGAGCGCAGTATTGTTCAAATAGTTTTCTCAGTTTCCTCTCAGCATTGTCCGAGCTTTGAGTTGAAATCCTTGCTTTATCCCAGATATAAAGAACAGCAGAGACAGTCTCTTTCAAACTTGCAGTGACTGTTTGTTTTTCCTCGATGTGAAGAAAGAAGAACTTGCTTAACACTTCACGCTTTGAAGGTAATCGCGAGGTTAGAAGATCTTTTGTAGGTTTTCCAATGAGTCAGGTACTGGAAGAACTTTGGGTCGGTCGTTTGGCGTCCACCATGGCGATGAGTGACTGTAATAAACAGAAAACAAATCAATATTTTAATAACTTACATTTATAACTATATAATAAATAACTTATAATTTATCAGTCTCTTTCCTACAATGAGGTATGTAAATGAAAAGAAAAGAACCTCATCTAAATCGCATATTTTAAACGCGGCTCCGTCCATTCATATGTATATTTATTGTATAATGTACATAATAAGACTATATTATATATGGATATGTTACATATATTTTATACATATGTAATTATATGCAAAGAATACTTAATATATACACTAATTTATGGTTTATATACATTTCAGTATAAATTCATGTAGCACTGTAGCAACTTTGTAGCTCCTAAATATTCTAAAATAATTCATAATATGAATAGTCAACATTTATATATACACATTATATATTTAATGAGATTTTTACTTACCAAAAATATACGAAGTTTATTTCTGCTTTATCACGAAATCAATATTTTACCCACATCATACAGCTGCCTACTACACACTGCATTAAGAGGCCCTACATTTCCAGCCTTTGCTTGTCAAAATCTGTAAACTCAGGGTGAATCAAGTCACTGCTTGATTCAAGCTCTCACTCACTCAACCCAAGACAAATTAATATGTAGGTTTTGTACATGTATAATTTTGTATATTGTGTATCCTTTGCAGCTATCTCTTGTAACCTAGACTAATATATATATTATACGTAGCAAAAAGGGTAAAATTCAATAACGATATAATAGAAGGCATACATTTAATGAATACTTAAGCATATGATTCTACATGAGCACCATCAGTATCTCTACAGAGTTCGAATCTGTCAGCAGCATTGCGGAACACCTTTTGGAGCATGACAGTGGTTATTTTTGTAACTGCTGTTACGATACGAGCACATAAATCTTGCAGATCTGTAACCCTCGTTTGATAGACGTTTGATTTGATAAAGCCCCATGCAAAGAAATCCAAGGGCGTTAGGGCAGGAGATCGAGCCGTCCAGGGCCTGTTGCCTCCACGTCCGATCCACCGATTTGGAAATCGTTCATTTAGGTACTCCCGAACAATGTTTGCTTAATAACAAGGTGCCCCATCTTGTTGAAAGACGACGGTGTTTAAAATGCCATCTGAATGAAGCTGGGACATTTACGTGCTCGTATCGTAACAGCAGTTACAAAAGTAACCCCTGTCATGCTCCAAAATGTGTTCCGCAATGCTGCTGACAGATTCGAACTCTGTAGAGATACTGATGATGCTCATGTAGAATCATATGCTTAAGTATTCATTAAATGTATGCCTTCTATTATATTGTTATTGAAGTTTCTCTTATACTACTATCCGATTTCTTCTTGTAGTGGATCGGAGGATTTTGTAAGGCTTACTAAATTCTCTGAAGGTTCCCCGATTCTTCTTATAACGTATCGGGAAATTATTTTTCTCTATTTAAGACTAAGTTCTCTGAAAGGAGCGAGGCTCGAAAGAGAAGACAAAGATTTTCTCTGACTATAATTTACTGCTAAAATGTTACAGGTAATGCTCAGCCTCTAAGTTAGATCAGTCTGATGAGAATAATACATTGGAGAAATTTTATGGTCATTTATACTGAATATTTACCGACATTATTATTTAATGCTGATGTATTTTAAAGACAAAACAAATATTTTTGCTGTAGCAGTGTCTAGACTGCTAAACAAGAGGAAGCCATATTTTTATTTCAAACCGCATATTGACAGATCTGATGTTATCATGATCTGCCGAGTTAACTAAAAAATGGAAACTGAAATATGCCTTCCCATCACGAATTACAAACATGCACATGGGCGAAAATTAAAGGCTTAAGATTAAAAATTAAACGTTAAGCAGGATATGACTTCATCTTTTACAACGAAGAATGTATACAGGAAATTAACAAGATTACATTATTAACCTAAGTTTACGAAAATGATTAAATTGTTTAAAAAGGAATAATTAACTAATTATAAAATAGAAAGAAAATCAGCGTTATACGACTTTGGACTTGATATGTCAAAATTAATATATAAGAATATAAGGATTATATAAATATACAAATTATATGAATGAACAAGAATTATATGAATGAATATAAGAATTATATGAATGTAGGAATTACTCATTTTTACACACACACACATATATATATATATATATATATATATATATATATATATATATATATATATATATAACTGCAAACAACACACGGTATAATTAATGTAAAGAACGACACTTGTGTAGAAGAGCGTTCCGCACAAGATGAGGAGGGAGAACGAACAAATGAAAAATGAGGTACCACCCGGGAATCGAACCCGTGATCATCCGATTGCCGGTCAGATATACGTATATATAGATATGTGTGTGTGTGTGTGTGGTTAATTAGCATACCTTTGATGGTTAACAAACAGGTGCAAACTCTCTCTCCACCCCCTTCATTTCAAAGCTTACAGAATAAAGGGTCGGAACTCTTATTTCAAAAAGGTTTCTCTCTCTCTCGTACAATATATATATATTATATATATATATATATATATATGATGTGAAATTTCCAGACTGCTGTTTTTCTTTCTTGAAATCTAATGGTTTTCATACTATGACATAACTGTTCCTACGTCCATTTTAAAAGAAAAAGTAATTTATATTTTAATAATTTAATTTAAATCCACGAACGTTTAGTTTATTTAAATATCCCTCTTCAATGGATATTTAAATAAAATTTCCAGTTGTTATTTTCGTTGGCTCTATTTGATCTTTGTTTTTTGTTCACTTATGGTTTTTATTTCTCTATTCATAACCTCTCTCTCTTTCCTCTCCTATCTGTCCTTCGCAAGCTTCCTCTTATGGAGAGGACTAACATTCAAGGTTCACTCGTAGGCCGGTCATTCATTATCATCCCCGATAAACGAGAAGAGAGATTAAGAAGGTAGATTTGAAAACAACGTGAAAATACGGTCAGTGATATTTTGTCTTCAAACCAACATTCCTTTGTATTGTATTTCATTTCCTTATTAGGAGAGTAAATACCAGAATCGCGGACGACTGTCCTTTAGCTTAAGTAATGGTCAATTTACCATTGCTGGATCACAAAAGGTTGTTTCATAAATTATTATTATTATGATGACACTTCACTAGTGTTTTCTGTACAGTCAGGAGTGGAAGCTAATTTTATTCGTTGTAATTAACAACGTATTAATTACAAATATATTTTTCTCGTACATACGAATATGTGAGAACCGTTCTGTAAGCAGAGAGAGAGAGAGAGAGAGAGAGAGAGAGAGAGAGAGATATCGCACCTGTTTGTTAACCATTAACCATCAAAGATATGCTAATTAACTACACACACCTATATATACGTATATTATAAGAATTTAGAAAGAAAGCATTACATAAGATATGCATTACATCCATATAGGATCGCATAATGTTTTCTTGTTTTTCTTTTTAGTGACAAGTAGTTTAGTTACAGTATTTTTATTTGAATATGCCTTTGGGGAGCGTGACAGCTTTTCAAGCAAAAATCTTTGAGATTCATTTCAATTTTACGAAGGAAGAAGAAATATAACCCAGATTAGTAAAAAATAAAATAAAATAAAGTTGCACTGAGTTAACTCTGTCATTAGAAGCGGTGAGTTAGTGAGATAATGGGGTAGAGAGGTATTGAATTAGATGGGTTGTGAGGTAAAGTTTTTCGCTCCACCTTATACGTTTTATTGCCTTCGCAGAGGAACATTTTTAACGTGAAACAGTTTGATCAAAGTTAAAAGAAATCATTAAAACTTGAATCTGTACCTTACTAATGGTAATCATAATGAATAGAAAGAGAAGAAAGCGTAGGCTAGATTATTAGCGTCTATTACTTCCCACATTAGGCTAGGTGAGGTTACGCTTGTACAGATATCGAAAGCTATAAAAATTAATTTAGGTTAGGTCACTCTCGGCTAGTTATGGGTAGTGTGGTATTGAGTAGAGAGGCAGAAAGGTATTGAGTTAGTGTAATGGTGATGTAATGGGTTAGAGAGGGAGTAGTGAGAGTTAGACCTGGCAGTGATTAGGTTAGGTTATTAAGTGAACTGCATTAAATTGCGGTTAGTTTAGGTTAGTTATGGGTTGTGAGGTAGGTTACTCTTGGATAGTTATGGCTGATGAGTTAGTGAGGTAATGGGGTAGAGGTAGTGATGTAGGAAGGTTTATGTATATATATATATATATATATATGAATGACGATGAGGTACAGCACCCCATCATCGACATTACGGATGATATATATAACTAGTTTTTATAATATGCAACCTTAAATTCAATTTCTTAATCTATGCATTTGTTTTTCTTGTGTTAACATAATTTCAATTGTTAACTTATTTATCACGTATTTGTAAATATATATATACACCTTGAATATAATCTTTGATGTGTCTATTGTTAACTTATTTATTACACGTATTTGTAAATATATATGACTTGAATATTTCGTTTATTAAATAAATCATGTTTCAATTAGCGTTACCTCGGATTCCCTGCGTGGTCAGCTGATTGCAGTAAGCCCTTGAGCTCAGACGTGTATTCGCCCGCGTAGAAGAAAATGGCTACCTTTAATATTGCTTGTTCAATGTTTATGAAATGGTATTCAGCAAAGTGTCAAGATGTGGTGGATACCGAAAAACTTCCTATTCCTCCCTCCTTTGCCTCTTTTAAAACCACATTGGATCGTGCGAAGGATCAAGACGTACAAATACTCTGATTATTCTGGTGAGAGCGTTGTAGGCTTTCGTTGCACAGACGATGTATTGAAGTATGCTGTAGACCTAAGCTTTATAAAGTCTCACATATACCGTAAAGTAAAAGAAACAACGCGTGCAGAAGAGAAGCAGCAGATATGGATAGTGAGCCTTGTGGATGAGTGGTGTGATAAACGGTATTATATCATGCTACACCATATCGAGTACTCGTACACTTCGGTTGAAAATGTGAAACTCGTCATCATGGACAATCTTAAGTATTTTTACCACTATATTAATGTATATCATGATGAGGTTCGTAGCGAGGTTGTTGCTAGTGCCCTGCGTGGGTTTTTAACAGACTTTAGAGACTAGTATCGTCTGTTAAATAAAAAGGAAAAAATATGGGCATATGTTCCTCTCCGATAGTGCGCCGGAGTGTGAGGATGTTTAGTTTGTGGAAATGGTGAGTGGTAAAAAAATAAAACTGCCTATAACGAGCAGTTGTCGTAACGACTTAGAAGATTATTTCAATACCGCTATGTTGAGTGAAGATGAGTTCACGATTGAAAAGCTCGGGTCGGTAGAAATAAACTCTCGATTGGAAAGGGGTGTTTATAAACTTGTTTAATAATGTGGCTAACGATGAACTCTTTGTGCGTGCTTTTGATTGTATTCTAGCCGTATTTAAAGATAACTTACCAACCGGGTGTAAAGTGGGAACAAAAATAGTACTGAACGATATGAAGGCCCTTCATATCGCCTACAGGTTTCCCTATACGTTAAGCAGTGAAATATTATTAAACCGCGTATACTGCGTAATGCAGAGCAATAATGATGTAATTGTAGACTCGAATAAATGCGAGTTTAGTATTTTGAAAAAAAAAAAGTGGTGTATTTATATGTTTAACATGTGTGTGTGTGTGTGTGTGTGTGTATATTTCTGCTATATTGATGGCTATAAGATTTCTTATTTTGCGCGGTAGAAGATAAAGTGTATGTATTTATTTAACATAATTGTGTGTATATATTTCTGCTATATTGATGGTTATATTATTTCTTATTTTTTATGTATACGAGCTTGAATTATCTCGAAATTATGATGTGAAAGAGCTAGCAATCATTCCCTGGTGAGATGTATTTCTGATTCGGTTTCCACATTAAACTGTAGGTCTAATGTGGATGAAAAGCTTAATCTTTGTCAAAATGAGTAATTCGGCGAGATGATGTGAAAGTGAGCAAAGAATCCCTGACGAGATGTATTTCTGATTCGGTTTCCACGTTAAACTGTAGGTCTAATGTGGGGTGAAAAGCTTAATCTTTGTCAAAATGAACAAGTGGAAGTGCAATAGTCATCTCGATGAATACGGTGGAGCTCCCTTTGAGAAGCATTCTCAACGCCTCGTACGACGTCTCCGTGACGAAGTCGTTGCGCGTATTCAGGCGAGAAACTGGTGCCATTAACTGTGCTTGAAACGACCTGTAGGCATGCAAGCAGACGTAACGCTATTTATTTAAGTGCGGGGAGATGCATAGACTCTTCGTGGTGGTTGAGAGGTGGGCTAAGGACCGTTATAAAATATCAGCTGACGTAGATACAAGAGCTGTGATTAGTGGCGCCTCCTCATATGCCATTGTTTGCACAATGAGTCTAAATAATGAAAAACCATGCATTGATATACGAAAGATGTGGAAGAACACAGCTGATAATGACGTTCTTGTTCCTACGCGGAGCCGTTTCATCCTCGACAGAATGTTTGAAATTGTCGGAATACGCAGGCTGAAACCTATATTAGACGCGCGCGTTAGGGTTATGCATTATTTTGATACGGTACTCGAATACGCATACGTCGCTCTGTTCGATGGGTTTACCAAGTGTAGGGCTGAACAAGGTGAGAATGGTCTTTTGTAGTTTGCTCGTGAGACGAGAGAGGACAGTGAGAGTGTTTGTACATCACTAGAGTGTGACATCACAAATGTAAATATAATTTATTATGCGACTTAAAACCAGTGCATTACTTAAAAGATACCCGAAACAGCAAGAACAGCAGCAGGTGTTGAAACTAACGAAATGGCCGCCTGTCAGTTTACCTTAACCGCAATGAATTGTAGCAAAGTGGACTTGATAGAGGAGTAAAGCAGGTGTCAATCAGTATATATATATATATATATATATATATATATATATATATATATATATATATATATATATATAGTGGGAACCGTTGCAGAGTGGAGGGAACAAAATCCGAAGTGAAATACTATTTAAACCCTGTGGCAGATTGCCCATGCAGTAGTGACTGTTAATCAGGAAGAATATTTTGACGAAAAAATTCTCCTTTCTATTGTCCTGAAGGTCCTTTTCCTGACAATACATTTTATTTTCTGCAAAAAGTGGGCACTCCTTACGGTCATATGGTCACTGTTATGCTTTGTTCGAATGGTTAAAAGTCATATATATATATATAATATATATATATATATATATATGTGTGTATATATATATGTGTGTGTATATATATATATGTGTATATATATATATGTGTATATATATATATATGTGTATATATATATATGTGTATATATATATATGTGTATATATATATATATGTGTATATATATATATGTGTATATATATATATGTGTATATATATATGTGTATATATATATATATGTGTATATATATATATGTGTGTATATATTATATATGTGTATATATATATATGTGTATATATATATATATATATATATATATATATATATATGTGTGTGTATTATTCCATACAATGGGGATATATGTATACGACTAAATAATAAACAATGTAATCCTCAGCCTTCTAAACCAACTGGCTCTGGCTGATTAATAAATGCTTTAATTAAATGATTATTTCTATCTGGCAGCTCAACCCTCTAAGACAGATGACAGAAGAATATACGCTTTAATTAAATTAATTATTGCTATCAACTTTCTAAGACAGCTGACGGTGGAATAATAAACAATGTATTTCTCAGCCTTCTAAGCCAACTGGTTCTGAGGGTTGGTAACAAAAGGGGGTGGGGGTGGCACTCTTGCAACATTACGTAATACTGTGCAATTGCAACCATACATTTTGAGGCTATACTACTAAACCAAACGGCTCATTTTAAGTTTACCGAATCCATTCTTTGAATACACTCGCCAAAATAATTTGTACTTATAAAGAAAAGAATCCCATTTTCAGTAATATATCCTACCATTACTTCAAACATTAAATGAACTAAATTTCCCTTACACCCTAATAATATTTCACAGAAACATATAGTAAACATAGTCTTATTTTAAAGTATTCTGTTAGAAGCTGAATAGGATTAAAAAAATTGAGAATAAAAGAAAGGAAACCGAGACAATCAGCTTTTCATTCTATATAAAATTAACTAAACTAAGTTTTTCATACTGAATTTAGTAATAGTGAATAAAATTATAAGACACAAACTTAGTTTATTTTTTCCTTATTAACCTTTTTCCCCACCAACTTTTGGAAAATGTTAGGTTTTTGTATATAAAACAACTATCAGTAACTTCGATCTCGCATAATACCAACAAAATTTCCAGTTGATGAAACCAATTTTTGTATCACCTGAAGATCAGGGCCCCCAGCCTTCTTTAGTTAGCTTTATAAGGCTAACTAACGAAAATATCACGACCTATCCTAACCAATCATTAGGTCAACTGTATGCCCATAACGATTTGTTAGGTTCGGTTGTGATATTTTCTTTAGTTAGCCTTATAAAGCTAACTGAAGAAGGCTGGGGGGCCCTGGTCTTCAGGTGATCCCAATTTTTTTATGGTTTACAATCATCACATATTTTGTCGTCTTAAATGTATGTGATATAACACTTTGACTGCCGTGTTTATAATCATATCCCGTTGTACACGGCCAAACTTTTATTTGTTATTTTAGTCGCGTCTATTATTCCTTGATATATTTACTATATTAAATTTTGATTTTTATAAAGTTTAGAGAATTTATACATATTTTTTATGTTGGCCACATAGGTCCAACATGGCATAGTAGATTTTTTTTTTATTTTAGACCATGTTCGTCAAACGTGTCCAAAACTTTTAAACTTTGTTAAAAAAAATTTTTTAACTTTTGCTAACCGAATCTTTTCCATTTGGCGGCAGGCGGTTTTTTTTAACCAAATTTTCACCAGTAATACTTTTTTGTGTGCTAAATACGAATCTAACATTCTTTTTTGAGAGAAATGAAAGGAAAATATCGAAAAAAAAATTTTAAATACGAACTACTTTATACCGCGCACGAACTATTTACACTGCGAAATTCTATATATTTTTGCAATAATATAATTATAATATAACAATATAGCAATAATATAACAATTATAACCTAACCTAACGTGATCGGCTGTTTCAGATATGCGCTGCGTCTTTACTCGCTACCCCTGCAGTTATCGGTGGGCCAGGACTAACTGCAGAAATAGATGAAACCTGCTACAGTAAGCGGAAGTATGACAGGGGAAGAATGCTTCCGGACCAATGGGTATTCGGTGGAGTATGCAGGGAGACCAAAGAAGTATTCCTGTATGCCGTCCCTAGAAGAGATGAAAAAACGCTGTTGTCCTGCATTAAAGCCAACATCCGCCCAGGGACTACTATTATTAGTGACAAGTGGAAAGCCTACCAGAACATAGGAAAACTAGAAGGCTACAATTATTTGCATGAAACAGTGAATCATTCAGAAAATTTCGTCGATCCAAACAGTGGTGCACATTTCCTTGTGAACAGACGTGTTTTGTCGAGTGCTATCAAGTGAATAAGTGGTTTTCGTTGGTGTTTTAAAAAAAAAAAAGTGTTCCGTGCATTCTTAACTAAATTACTTCGTGCTACTAATCATTCATTAACGAATATATTTCATTTATTGACGTTATTCAGTACTATATTATTGGATCAAACCAAGGCTACAGAACGTGGCTTGCCTTGTTTGGTTTTCAAATCAATCGTAAAACGTGCAGTCATAAGGTTGAAATTCCCTTGGTTTGTTTTTGTTGTTTTTCAAATCTATCAGAAACGTGGTTTTTTAAGGTTCAGATTTCCTTCACACACTACCTGACCTCCAAAAGGGTCACCTACCGTGGGAAAAAAAAGGATTAAGTCAGTAAACAACGACCAGATAAGTTCCATTTAATACTTTTTCTTTAACATTTCTTTCGTCGGTAGCTTAATTCTATATTAATTTAGTAATAAATTTGTGTTACAAGATCCTGTTTCTGCGTTTCAAGAACGCGGTGGACCTACGTTGTAACTTATTAATTTCCAAACGCTCGTTTTTTGTTTTTTTTTGTTTTTTGTTGTTTAACTAATTAAAAGCATGGCACCCCCGTCAAGTACTTGCAGTCGCTGTGAAGGGAAATTTGCTGCTTACGCGTTTACAATGGCTAATAATAATGATCAGTTAGTTTGCAGGTGGTGCTCAAGCATGGAAGTGCTGAGGAACGAATTAGACCGTGAGAGGCAGGCCAGGGTGAGACTTCAAGAAAGCGTGATGCTCCTGACGGCAAAATTAGAATCCCTTGAGACTCCAGTTACGACCCCTCCTGCCTCAGTTTCTATTTAATATAAATAGTACTAATAGCCCTCTCTCTTCCCCTAGTTCCCAACCCTTCGTTCGAGTGCGAAATGGAGCCCCATTGAGAAAAGCAAAGCCTTGTCTACCAGTAATAACAAGCAATAAGTTTTCTGTTTTAGGGTTCGAAGATACTGATGAACCGGAAATACGACTCGTTGGTGATTCCATTGTTCGAGGGCAGCTCGAGGAATTCTGTGGGAGAAACCCTCGTCGTAGGCGCCGTTACTGCTACCCTGGTGCAAGGGTGGAGGATATAACTAATAATGTTGACCATTTTACAGACAGTACCGCCGAGGACACAACGTATGTTATTCATGTCGGTACTAATAACGTTTTAAATTCTAGATCGGAAGAACTGCTGGCTAGGTACAGGGACTTATTAGAGCGATTAAAGGAGAAAACTAATAAGATTGTTTTAACAGGTATACTTCCTCGAATTATCCAACGAAGCGATTTCTACAGCAAGGCGACCTATATTAACAATAACCTAAAGTCTCTTTGCCAACAGGAAGGAGTGCATTTTGCTAATTTTTGGAACAGTTTCTACGGCAGGAGGGACTTGTTCCTCGAAGATGGACTTCATCTTAATGAAGTTGGAGCTGCGCGTTTAGGAAGACTATTTCATAATACTGTCTCTTCTTTTCAGGCTGCCGTAAGCCGAACGGTCCCAGCGTAAATTCCACAAATTTCCCCCGCGCTCGCGAAGGTGTCGCAATTACAAACAATTTGAAGGTTCTATCCTTAAATGCTCGTAGCCTACGAAATAAAATAAACGAATTTTTTTCTTTAATTGCTTGTAAAGACTATGATTTAATTGCGATAAATGAATCGTGGCTTAGCACTGAAACACGTGACTTTGTAGGGGCGTATCAAATTAAAGGTTATAGACTTTTTGTTAAAAACAGAATAGGTAGGCGAGGAGGCGGTGTTATGTTGTATATCAAAGATAATATTGCGAACGTTATAGAAGTAAAGCACTCAATTCCAGAACCGATAGATTCGACTATAGCAGAACTTAAATTGAACGATTTCAAACTTCTTGTTGCGGTTATATATAGGCCCCAAATCAAACAGCTGCTACGGACGAAGCGTTATATCGTGAACTAAAGAGAATAATCGGTAGTGAGCAGGCTTTAGTTATGGGTGACTTTAATTGCGCCAACGTGAATTACGATACAATGCAGGGAGACGCGGAAGGTAATCGTTTAGTTAATTTTCTCGAGGATAGCTTTCTTATTCAAAAGGTTGGGGAACCTACGAGGTTGCACAGTATTTTAGATTTAGTAATAACTACGGATGATAGGCTAATTACTGATCTTCAAGTAATAGAACCGTTGAGCAATAGCGATCACAATATGGTAGGGTTTGTCCTCTCAGTAAGTCACTCGAAACCAACTAACTCGACTAAAATTCCTAGCTTCCAGCACGCAGACTTTAGTAAATTTCGAAATAAATTTTCACACGTCAATTGGGAAAACGTAATGGGGAACTCCAACGCAAAACTAATGTGGGAATCGTTCGTAACGGTATTTAGGACTATAAATGAGGAATGTGTACCGTACAAAATTAAGCGTGCGAAAGTAAACAACAAGCCCTTGTGGTTTACTTCTAGAGTAGGAGACATTATAAAGAGTAGAGAGAGGGCTTATAGGCTATACAAGTGCGATAAAGATAATCTGTTGTTACGAAACTACATATCTCTAAGGCGTGAAGCTAAGTGTAATAAAAAAGTCAAAACGCGAATTTGAAATCTCGATAGCTCGTGACGGTAAAGAAAACCCCAAGCGATTCTTTCAATACGTCAATAATAGAAATCCAGTAAAAAGTGTCTTAGGTCCATTAAAAAATGGAAATGGAGATCTAGTCTCTGAAAACAAGGAAATGGCTACCTTGCTAAACGAATTTTTTACGTCAGTTTTTACTATAGAAGATGTAACGAATATCCCTACGGTCATAGACATAATACCTTTTGATAATGGTAATATTTTGGATAATATTGTCGTTAGTGAAGGGGAAGTAATGCGCTATATTGATAAAATGAAAACGCGTAAATCACCGGGTCCTGATTCTATATATCCCATACAACTAAAAGAATTAAAAGATAGCATTGTTGTGCCGCTAACAAAGATTTTTAATGCGTCTATTTCTGAGGGGTGCGTACCAGATAATTTCAAGTTAGCAAACGTAACACCTATCTTTAAGAAAGGCGATAAAGGTACGGCGGGAAATTATAGGCCAATCAGTTTAACGTCTGTTGTAGGTAAGCTACTGGAATCAATAATTAGGGATCGTATAGTCGAACACTTAGAAGTGTATAATCTGGTTAGAAATACGCAGCACGGTTTTAGGCGAAACAAATCTTGCTTAACTAATCTTTTAGAATTTTTCCAAAGCGTGGTTAACGTTTACGATAGACATCGGGCGGTTGATGTAGTGTATTTAGATTTTCAAAAAGCGTTTGACACCGTGCCGCACGAAAGACCCATTGAAAAAACTAAGGCTCATGGAATCAGGGGTGTAGTAATAAATTGGCTAGAAGAATGGTTGCGAGGCAGGAAACAGAGGGTGGTCGTTGATGGAGCGGAGTCGTGTTGGGCTAATGTAGCGAGTGGCGTTCCTCAGGGTTCTGTATTGGGCCCCTTGCTTTTTCTTATATATATTAACGATTTAGATGTCGGCCTAGTCAGTACAGTTTCAAAGTTTGCGGATGACACGAAGCTGGGTGGTAGGGCGATTAATGACGAAGATAGAGGCAAAATTCAGGAAGATCTGAATAAAATCGTTGATTGGTCAGTCACATGGCAAATGAGATTTAACGTGGATAAGTGCAAAATTATGCATATAGGTTCGCGTAACGGTAATTTTGCGTATAGTATGTCAGGGAAAGATTTAACAAGCGTAGAGCAGGAAAAAGATTTAGGAGTTATAGTCACTGGTGATTTAAAAGTAGCGAAACAAAGTACAGCGGCGGTCAATAAGGCGAACAAAGTGTTAGGTTTTATAGCTCGAAATTTTGAGTACAAATCGCGCGATATTATAGTTCCTCTTTATAAATCATTAGTTAGACCCCATTTGGAGTACGCGGTCCAATTTTGGAATCCGCATATGCGCAAAGATATAGACAAAATCGAAAGAGTTCAAAGACGAGCAACTAAGATGATTCCGTCTCTTAGGTCAAAGTCGTACGAGGATAGGCTTAAAGAGTTAAAATTGACTACACTCGAGACTAGGAGGTTAAGGGGTGATCTAATCCAGGTTTTCAAAATTATGAATGGGTTTGATAACGTAGATAGAGATAGCTTTTTCGAAATATCTCAATAGGACTAGAAATAACGGGTGTAAGTTGACAAGTAGAAGGTTCGAGACAGCAGTTGCGAAAAACTTTTTTACGCATAGAATAGTAAATAGCTGGAATAGTTTGCCGGTAGAAGTAATTAGTAGCACGTCTATAAACATGTTTAAGAATCGATTGGACGCGCATGTTGATAGAAAGGGTATAGTTTAAGGTAGTGAAATTAAGGCTTTGTGGGGATAGATCCCACAGCTCAACACAAGTGTTGTGGGATATAGGGAGGCAGCGTCTTGGGTTAGGGGATACTCTCTGTCCTTACATACCCCATTTAAAGAGATTCCTCTGCCGAGCGGTGCCCCCCATAGTACTGTGAGGTATTGAAAAACTCATGATCTTCACTTGCCCCACAAACACCTTTAAATGGGAGACCCATAATGGGTGCACACACATTTCTACATTACTGTACAGTCTTTACAGCCACACCTACACTTTTCCTCGTAAGTGTATATATTGTAATGTATATGGTAGTAAATTTGACTTGGTCCGCAATCGATATGAACAGTGACTTGATGGATACCGTAATGAAATTGACTGGATTCTTTGGATCTGATATATTTGCATGTCCGTTATATAATAGATATAGAGTGTAACATATTTGTGGATAGTAGTCTATTATGACTTGATCCTCTGGATCGAGAGATTCTATCTTTAGTTTTAAATCGATAATTAATTATTTTTAAATTGATAATGTATATGGTTGTAAATTTTGACTTGGTCCGCAATCGATATGGACCGTGACTTGATGGATACCGTAATGAAATTGACTGGATTCTTTGGATCTGATATATTTGCATGTCCGTTATAAATAGATATAGAATGTAACATATTTGTGGATAGTAGTCTATTATGACTTGCTTCTCTGGACCGAGATATTCTATCTTTAGTTTTAAACCGATAATTAATTATTTTTAAATTGATAATTATTTAGTTTCGTAAAAATTGGTCGTTGCCAATTTACCGGCAGTTTTTAAATAAGTTTCTTATGTTCTTGTGGTTCGGAACCCACGTAAAATTGTAGGTCCCCTCCGCCACCACGGAGGACATACACAATACACGATTACGAACACAGTTAGGTAGACCAGCCATGAGTGGATTGTAGGGTCTTTGTTGGTCTGAAACATTATAACATTATAACATTATATCATGAAACACCGAAATAAAAGACATTGTGGTACACACCGTCAGATGGTAGACTCGTACTTATGCGAATTTATTTGGCGGAAGCGTAATGAAAACGAAGATATATTTAGAAAAATATTAAAGGATATAGCTGATTTCAAATAAATATTTCCCTTTCGTACGCCGTATAAAGTAGTTCGTATTTAAAAAAAAAATTTTCGATATTTTCCTTTCATTTCTCTCAAAAAAGAATGTTAGATTCGTATTTAGCACACAAAAAAGTATTACTGGTGAAAATTTGGTTAAAAAAAACCGCCTGCCGCCAAATGGAAAAGACCCTGCTAACCTTTATTTTTTTTTTTTCAGTTTATAAATTAGTAATTTAGCATTTCTAATTGATCCAAATATCTCTATTTACTATATAAGTCGTTAAATTTTAGTAAAATGCCTCTGCCATTTCGTCCACAAACATTTTACTGAAAAGAAAATTTTTCAATTGAAAAACAATCGAAAAGTCCTTCAATTTCAATGACCAACCCAATTGCTTCTACAAGTGCTCAGACGGCTGAAAGAAATAAACAATGTTTCAACCAGTTCTAATTCCGATTTAGATACCAATGATTATTCCACTGATGAAAATTACCAACCTTAACACGAGTGAAACTTCTACGAGTGATGAACCCTCCAGCTATACTAATGAAGATGCACGCTAATGTAGACACTGAGTGGAAATCGGTAGACGCATCGAGTCAATGAAACTTTTCCTTTACATGCATTAGTGGATTATCTAGGAGCATTCTTACTTTAGATAATACAACATCGATATTATTATTATTATTAGTTTTGCACGTAAAAGAAAATAAAAAGTACGAGTAAAGTACCTTATTTACCTATTTATATTTCCTCAGAATATATATTATAATGGGACATGGATCAAAATGACCAACAGGTATAAACCATATATGAACAAATAATGAGGAATTTATCAGTCAGTCACATGCAAAATCGCATTATTCTATTTGTAGGCCACAAGTAGCAAAACTTCTTTATTTAAAAACGTATCCTGTTGGATACATAGGACCAAAGTGGCCTGCTAGGACATAACAGTGTTGGACACACGAGACCAACATGGCAGACAGTGTTAAAAATAGTTCTCTATCAAAATCCGGACCATTCTTTATATCTAGAAAGTTACATTATTATTTAGTTGTTTTGCGTGCTGAGTTAAAAAAAAAGTTACTTTTTTGGAGAACTGAAAAATAAAGAAGGTTACAGCAATTTTTTATTTATAATATTAGGTTGATATATGTAAATAATGGTAATAAAAATTGCTATAACTTTTTTACTTTTCATTTCTCAAAAAAAATAAATAAATAAATAAAAGAATAACTTATGAACTCAGGGCGCAAAACCACAATAATAATAATGTAACTTTCTAGTTATAAAGAATGGTCCGGATTTTGGAAAAGATCCAAATAGTTTATTAAAAAGCAACTTAAAAACGGTTATTTTAAATCCAAATTAATTAACTCTTAAATTTAAATTAAAATCTGATCCATAAAGTTTCAATTATTTTAAGATAAAAATAAATAAAAAGATTTATTATTATTAATGGTTGATTAAATTTTATTAAATAATTGTCACATATGTCAGCGAATATAGTGGTAATGAAAATACCGTTTTACTTTTTAATGGACAATTAATTACCTCGAACTCTCCTCCTCCACTTACTACTTTTCTGCTTTTCACCTTTTAGAAAACATCACCGTAATTAAATAGTGAATACATAACTGATCACAAAACCACTTTTAGTGGTTCCAAAATATATTGCATGAATTACCTTTCAAACAATTTGGGTAAAGATAATATTTATTTAAACGAAATTTAAAATTTAAATTTTAAATATAATTTTAGAAAGTAAATAATAAAATATCCAAATATTTTCGAAAATATTTAAAACTGAATGAAAGGAAAAGTAATTATAAACATTATTTTATTTAATAGGGATAACTAAAGAAAAATATGGATAAAATGAATGCACTGCACATTATAAGATTTCTGATATAATACGAGTATAAACCTCATTTTTAATCAAAATAAATATATTCTATTTGAAAAAAAAAACCATTTATTAATAATGGAACGTATCATTGCAATATATATCGTTTTTGGTTTGAAAACATCTCTGCACAAATAATATAATGAAATTCACACTTAAAATTTCAAACATCAATAATATTTTCTCGAAGTTTAATGACTTTAATTTTAGTTGGATCGTCTTCACCAAAAACACAATGTAACTCGGAAACGAAGCGATTGCCGTTATGTTCATAGAAACTTTTTACGCTTGTGGAAAATTAAGCAGCCTGAAAGGAGTTATCTTTACAGCTACCCGCGTCCACCCTTACCTCAGGTTCGAAAATGTATTGTTTAAATTAAACTTAGGGCTCACAAAACTTGTTTGTTTGTTTGTTTTTTCTGTTTAAGGTGCTTTCAACCCTGCTGGATTATTGACACCATTTTTTTTTTTTTTTTTTTTTGTAGAGAAAGGTGGTGAAAGAAGTAGTAGAAGAAAGAGTGATCTTACAATCATTATTTTGTCACAAAACTTGGACGCTGTTAATTGTTTAAGCATATTCACTTAAAGGAAATAATCCTTAAGGAAAGCTTAAACTCTTTACGTGATAGATTTAACTTTGTTTAGCTTAGACTATGTTGGATACATTTAAATGTTTAATTTAAATTGATAAATAAGTTAGTCTTTAACAAGCCTAACTATAAAGTATCGACTTAGGTTGCAACGTTATGCAAATGGTTGTTTCACAGTACATATATATCGCGTCAGATTAAGCTCGTGAACAGTGGCGGTTCCTCATATGGGCAATATGGGCAGCCGCACAGGGCGGCATTTGTGGAGGGGCGGCATGAGTGCCTGCAAAAAAAAAAATAAAAAAATAAGAATAAATAAATAAAGAAATAAATAAAAATAAAAAATAAAATAAAATAAATAATAAAAGATCAATAAATATATTTTTATTAATAAAAAACCATCTATTGCATTTTCCATAAACCTTCCCATAAAAGACCTAAACAATGCAAAATGCTTCCAGATTAATATTATTGGGAATAAAGGCCCATACTTTAACATATGTAATGTTATTTTTCTGGGTTTGGTTAAATAGTGAAATGTATATTATTTATTACAGAACGAATCTTCACACTAAGCCACTAAGGTCTGTCAAATAACCGCAAATGGATAAGAAGAGGTCAAAGCTATCAGGTGCTCAGTTTAGAAAAAAGAGGAAAGAAGAAGAGGAGAAACGAGCAAAAGATAAAGGTATAGAGCTATGTCATCTACTCTTCACTGCTATATTGCACTGCTATTTTGTGATATAGCTTTCTGAGTCATTTGAAGTGTACTATTATGTATATAATTAGCCATTAACCAAGGAGGTTGTATTATTCATTTGTTTCCTATTCTAAAAGTTTAATAAATTGTGCTTAATAACATGTTAAATTAATTGTACTAGCCTATTCATGCATTGGTCTGTTATGTTCTATTTTACTATTTGCAGGGGCACTTTTGAAATATTTTGGAACACCCTCTGCCACTAGCCAGGATGAGAAGCCGTCTACTTCTGCCATTATTGAGGCTGAGGAGCCATCTACCTCCTCAGCCTCACATATGTCTCCACAAATGCAGTCTGATCCTGAGGATGAAGACCCATTTGCTTCTACTTCTCCCCGGCAGGACTCTTCAGGTGAGTTTGTGTGCACATATGTCTGTGAGTGTGTGCGTGTGTGTGTATGTGTATGTGTGTGCATCCCTGCAAAGCATTTTGCAAACAGTTATAAATTATAATGTTATTATCACTGGGTCTGGGTTACTGGGTATGTGTGGTGTTTCACCACCATAATTCCATAACACCACCACCATAACAAAGTGCTGTGAATAATGTGTTATCTAACTTAGTTGTATACTAATGAGTAATGCTCTTGTTCTTTCTATTAGAAATGCCTGGAGCAGAATCGCCTCCTGAGGATGAGTCTCTGTCCACCGACCCTGCTAACTGGCCTTCAGTTCTGACTGAGAGAATTCGGACACAACTGGTTTCCAGGGGACCAAGTCAAGTACCATCTGACTTTGTATTCCCTAGAAACGACAGTGACGGAAGAAGTTTCCACCATCAATACTTCAGGAAGTCATTGGTTAGTGGGGAAAATATAACCAGAAGTTGGTTGGTCTATTCCTTAAAAAACAACAGCCTTTTCTGTTTCTGTTGTACATTATTTTCCAAGAGGAAAATAAATTTAACAAGTTTGGGACTCTCGGACTGGAAGCATGCAAGCTCATTGCTCACATCACATGACAACAGTTCAGAACACCTAAATTCTATGAAAATCTGGAAAGAACTGGCAGTGAGGATGAGAAAGGGGGACCATTGACAAGCAGGAGATGGCACTTCTGGAGGCTGAGAAGTTGAGATGGAGAGCGGTGCTGACACGTCTCACTGCTATTGTGCATTCTCTGGCAGTTAGGAATTTGGCACTAAGGGGACATACAGAAAAATTGTTCTCACCATCAAATGGCAATTTTCTGAAAGAAGTTGAACTGATGGCACAATTTGATCCTATAATGCAAGAGCACATTAACCGTTCGTGTCCAAAAAGGGACCTCCAGTCACACCAGCTACCTTGGCCACCACATGCAAAACGAACTCATTGATTTGTCGAGCAGCAAGACCATTTCAGCAATGGTGAGCGACATTAAACAATCAAAGTTTTTTTCAATAATTCTAGATTGCACTCCAGATATCAGCCACACTGAACAGTTGTCAGTTGTGATTCGGGTTGTGTCACTGGAGGGGAAGCCCCATATAAAGGAACATTTCATGGGGTTTTTGGAGGCAGAGGAGTCCACTGGTCAACATTTGGCATCTCTGATTCTGAAGAGACTGGAGGAGCTAAAAGTTCCTTTCATGGACTGTAGAGGACAATCATACGACAACGGGGCCAACATGAGGGGAAAAAACAAGGGTGTTCAATCCAGGCTCCTAGAAATTAATCCCAGAGCTCTGTTTGTTCCATGTGGGGCTCATTCTCTGAATTTGCTTGTGGCCGATGCTGCTAAGGGATCTATTGATGCCACAAGTTACTTTGGCATCTTGCAGAAGCTTTACAACTTGTTTTCAGCCTCCACACAACGATGGGCCATTTTGAAAAAACATGTGAACATCACATTGAAGATGTGGTCTGATACAAGGTGGGAAAGCAAGATCAAGAGTGTGGAGCCCCTGAGATATCAGGCAGCTGCAGTGAGAGATGCACTGATCGAGGTGAGGGACCACACCAAAGACTCTGTAATAAAGGTCGAGGCTCAATCTCTGTCAGAGGAGGTTGGGTCATACCGCTTCGCCATTTGTTCAGTGGTGTGGCATGACCTGTTGTGCCAAATTCAGCATGTGAGCAAGCAGATGCAGTCTCCTAGCATGCACGTTGATGTTGCAGTAAATCTCCTAAAAAAACAGAAAGAGGTCTCCGCAATTACAGGGCAACAGGTTTTGTGGCTGCACAAATGGCAGCCACAGATATCTATGAACAAATGAATGTGGAGGCTGTGTTAAAACAAAAACGGCTGAGGTCCACAAAGCGGCACTTCTCCTATGAAGCATCTGATGAGCCCTTGATTGATGCTTTGAAGAAGCTGGAGGTGACATTTTTCAATGCAGTGGTTGATGCTGCAACATCAGCCATTCAGGAAAGATTTTCCACGTTGGAAGTTGTGGGAGAGAAGTTTGGAGTGCTGACACATTTCCAAAATCTCACATTTGAGGAGCTGACAGAACAATGTGTGAACCTTAGTACTACACTACACTTTAAGGGACAATCTGACTTGGATGGCAGAGAGCTTGCACAGGAGCTGAAGAACTTGCCTGACTTGCCATCAAAGACCATATCCTTGCTTGAACTGCTGACATTTATCCATGAAAGGGAGCTCTCTGAAATATATCCAAATTTGTGGACTGCTCTCAGAATTGGTCTTACTCTTCCAGTCACTGTTGCTGAAGCAGAGAGGAGCTTTTCAAAGCTGAAGCTCATCAAATCCTACCTGAGGTCAACTATGTCACAGGAACGCCTTACCGGTCTGGCCATCATCAGTATAAATCATACAATTGCTGAGCAGATTTCATATGATGATTTAATTCATGACTTTGCATCAAGGAAGGTAAGAAGAGTCAGGCTTTAGATGGCAGTTGTGCTGTGGTGCAATTTATTTTGTTTCTTGTTCAAAGTGTAGCATAATAATTACCCTCTCTTAAGTCTTATTCTATTTATGTGATAGAGCATTTGTACAATTTAGAAATTTGATTCTCTAGTTTATTTATGGCAGTTGTGCAATTTAATTTGTATTTTTCCTGTTCATAGTATCATAATTACATTCTCTTAAGTGAGTTATTCTATTTACGTGATGAAGGATTTGTAAAATTCAGAAATTTGAGTCTTTGTTTTGGTTCTGAAGTTCCAACAATTAGTCCAATAAAAAGTTATTTTGTGAGAGTTATGTCTGTCCTTTATTTTGGGGGGATTCGAATGTGTGTGTGTTGGCGAACAGGGGGGGGGGGGCGCTGAAGGTGAGGTTCGCCCAGGGCGTCATGTAAGCTAGGACCGCCACTGCTCGTGAATCGCAATTAACTCGTTTCAAGCTGATAAATGATAACCCCAGTCAACCTGTCGGAGGTTCAATTTGACGATCGTTAATTAAATTCCAAACCAATCTAAATAGCTACCCCTGGATGGTTCTCCTCGTGTAAGAATCCACAATGGCGTTCTCAAACACTTGGGTCAACGATTAACACCCGGGTATAAACATATACATGTGTGCTACAACGAGTAGAAATTAGAGTGAGGCGTGAAGCTTAGCCTCCATATACAAGTACAAGTGAATCAGCGAGAGATATGATAAAGATTCCGCTGACTGAGAATAAGGAGCTTAAAAGGAATTCTAAATCTTAAAAGAATTCGATTTATTAGAATCATTAGTGAATGACGTTAAATCTTGGCATTTTATTATAAAGCGAAGTTAACTGAAATGATAACCGGCTAAAATTGCGGAGTATTACTCGTATGAGAGCTTCGAACGAACTAAGATGGCGACTCGAGCTCTCTTCGCCGGCATCAAAAGGCGTCAAAAGAAGAGTATGACATTGTCGCCCATAATTTCCAGAAGCTGAAAGGAATTGAGATTCATTGCTCGGGCGGGCGTACGATTTTGGTTATATTTTTAGAATGCTGTTATTATGAAATAATACAGTATATATACATATTATGGTTATATATATGTATACTTTTAATAGAATACATAATTATTTTGATAATTCCTGAGCCCACTGTCTAAATATTTTAGACAACGCTCATACTCTTATTTTATTTGAAATCTTATTTTTTGCTGTGAATTCATTTTATCCATATTTGTCTTTAGTTATCCGTATTAAATAAAATAAACTTCATAACTACTTTCTTTCATTTTGTTTCAAATATTATCGATTAAATTTGGTAATTTTATTATTTACTTTTGAAATTAAATTTAAAATTTGAATTTTAAATTGTTTAAATTTATTTAATTCCTATTTTTTGTCTATTATTTGTATTAATAAAATATATGATGTGGGACTTATTCTGTATTTTGTTTATGATCGTTTTTTCTAAAAGGTGAAAAATAGAATGTACTGAAAGAGAGTTTGAGGTAATTAATTAATTAGCCAATAGAAAATGAAACTGGGTGTTTTCAATAATATTTTCATTACCACGATATTCTCTGACGTATGTGACAATTATTTAATAATATTTAATAAAATTTGGACCTTTTCCAGTTTGTGTATCGTTTTTCATATAATTTATTTTTGATTGGTCATACAACCGCCGTCGATTATAACAACTTTTTAAGAGAGGTAAGTTCTTGATAACCTAACCTGACCTAACCTAACCTGTTTTACTCTATGCTGTGCCTAACAGAAGCAAAGAAACACGAAAGTTGCATAAAAGCCAACATTCTGCCTGGATCTACTATTATTAGTGATATGTGGAAATCTTACGATCAAATTGATAAAATCCCACATTATAACTTTCGTCACTACACTATAAATCACAGTGAAAATTTTGTCGATCCAGCGACCGGTGCCCACACTCAGCAGATAGACAGCACCTGGAACGTCTTTAAACGACAAAACAAGCTGCACAAATGTTAAAATGCATTTCCGAATGGTCCTTGAATAAATAATTTCAATCTAAAAATGTTTACTATGCTGTATGTAATGTACTGTAGAAAACGGTACATAAACTGGAAAACGTCCATAAAATTTAGTCAACTATTAATAATTGAAACCTTATGGATCAGATTATAATTTTGGTACTTGTAGGTTATCTCCCCCCTACTAATTTTGACAGAATATTTTCATTAAAACTAACGAAAATATCACGACTTAACCTAACCAATTATCAAGGGCGTACAGTTGATCTATTATTAATTATAACATTGTTTGTTTCTGGAATAGTATTTACTATTTACTAATAGATCAACTGTACGCCCTTGATAATTGGTTAGGTTAAGTCGTGATAGTTTCGTTAGTTTTAACAAAAATATTCTGTCAAAATTGGTGGGGAAGAGATAACCTACAAGTATCGTAATTTTCATTTAATTTTAAGATTTAATTAATTAATTTTTTTTAAATTTAAGGATCAAGTAAAGATAAGCACCCCCCAACCTTTTTTAGTTAGCTTTATAATGCTAACTAACGAAAATATCACGACCTAACTTAACCAATCGTCAAGGGCGTACCGTACAGTTGACCTAACGATTGGTTTTGACCTAACGATTGGTTAGGTTAAGTCGTGATATTTTCGTTAGTTAGCCTTATAAAGCTAACTAAAAAAGGTTGGGAGTGCTTATCTTTACTTGATCCAAATTTAAAATAAGTTTTTAAGATGCTTTTTAATAAACTATTTTTAATCTTACATTTAAGACTACAAAATATGTGGTATTTTGTAAACCATAAAAAAAATTGGTTTATTTCGTCAACTAGAAATTGTTGGTATTATGCAAGATTTAAATTATTGATTGTATATTATATATATATATAATGTGTAATATAAACAACTGTGTGTATATATTAAACCCAACATTTTCCGAAGGGTGGTGGGAAAGAAGATAAATAAGAAAAAAAACTAAGTTCATATATATATATTTTTAATAATTTTATTCACTATTACTAAATGCAGTATGAAAACCTGAGTTTAGTTAATTTTATATACAGGGTGGGCCGTAAGTTTCCATACATAGGAAAATTTAAATTATGGTCTTCACGTGCGTCGGTATTTAGATCAGCAGTTTCAGGATGCTTGGATTGGTCGGCGTGGTCCTGTGGAGTGGCCTCCCAGATCCCCAGATCTCACCCCCCTTGATTTCTATCTTTGGGGGCACTTGAAGGCCATGGTGTATCAGGAAAAGATACGAGACATAAATCATCTAAAGGAACGTATCACCAACGCCATTACAAGCATAACGTCAACTGTGCTAATGCGTGTTCATCAACAGTGGGGAACACGTATTGAAATGTGTTTTCAAAACAATGGCAACCATGTAGAGCATATTATATAAATAAAAATGGTTGTCCATAAAAAAATGTTTATTTTTCCTATGTATGGAAACTTACGGCCCACCTGTGTAGAATGAAAAGCTGATTGTCTCAGTTTCCTTTCTTTTATTCTCAATTTCTTTAATCTTATTCAGCTTCTAACAGAATAGTTTAAAAGAAGACTATGTTTATGTGAAATATTATTAGGGTGTAAGAGAAAATTAGTTCAGTTAATGTTTGAAGCAATGGTAGGACATATTACTGAAAATGGGATTCTTTTCCTTACAAGTACGAGTTATTTTGGTGAGTCTATTCAAAGAATGGATTCGGTAAACTTAAAATGAGCTGTTTGGTTTTACTGCCATTTCTGCATTTGTGTGTGATGTCGTAGGCGTAGTGCCCAGGACAGTCGCCCCAATTCGCCGTCCCCTTAGGCCGGCCCTGGTATACAGTATACTAATGAACGACGACTAATTAATTGTTCTTTCGATGATCAGGACTTTTATTAATTACCCTATTTGTTAATGGGCTAAATTAATTCCTCTAAAAAAAATAATTATATATAATATATATATATATATATAGATAGAGAGATAGATAAGTGTAACAAAAGTCCGTTACCTTAATAGATTATCTTTTATTTATTACGAAAACAATAAATGTTCAAATTGCGTGCCATTTAGGTACAGGTACAGTGAATGTTCATTTTTTCACGTACATCATATATATATAAACTGTTAATCAGGTCGTTCCTTTTGAACTTTAACTTAATTTTAAATTAAAACAAGATGATCCATAAAGTCCGCATTATTTCATTTAAAAATATTTATTTAGAGTCAACGTTTCGGACCTTGGCCTATTCTCAAAACTAAAATAATTTTACGAACAGAGTTAAAATTCTTAGTAGAAATAGATAAAAAAACGGGATCACCTGAAGATCCGTCACCCCAGCGTTCTTTAGTTAGCTTTATAAGGCTAATTAACGAAAATATCACGACTTAATCGAACCACTCGTTAGGTTAATTGTACGCCCTTGACGATTGGTTAGGTTAGGTCGTGATAGTTTCGTTAGTTAGCCTTATAAAGCTAACTGAAAAAGGCTGGGGTGACGGATCTTAAGGTGATCCAAAAACGTATAAATAATAATGAAGTTTTAAAAGTTACCAAATCATTATTATTTAATAATTAGTTGGTAAAATTTTTTATAAACTGAAATAACAAAAAACGTGATAATTGTTTGAGTAGTACTTGAGTTTGGTTTTTAAATTGAACTATTGATTGAACTTCTATTCCTTTATGTTATTTGAAATTATATAACTAAATTGTAATAACGTGGGGTGTAACTGGATCATTAGGTTGCGCTTCTATAACTCTCATTTTCTCAGTGTCGTGATACAACTTCTGTTTTTCCTGATGGCGTACAACTCGTTGCTTTAACGTTTCATTTGGACGTAACAGATCGAAAACGGAACGAATTCCCCGATCAATCATGAGTTTAGAAGGAGACATCCCCGTCGTTGTGCGAGGTGTTAGTTGATATTCAAACAAAAATTTATCCAACGCCACTTGCATTTCCTCCCCATGAGAATGACGCAATGCCGTCTTGAAAGTACGTACCATGTTTTCCGCGAGACCGTTAGTAGATGGGTGTAAAACACTAGACCAGACATATCTAATGCCATTTTGGTGGACAAATGAACAAAATTCCTCGCTAGTAAAACAAGTACCATTGTCACAAACCAGAACTACGGGTAAAACCCCATCGACCGAAGCACGAATGAAGTAGGCGAATAGTAACACCCGAAGTTGTGGAAGTGGTCGGAAAAATTTCCACCCACTTAGTGTAGGGGTCCACAATGACTAGGGAATAGATGTTATTTATAGGACCCGCATAGTCAACATGGATCGTTTGTCAAGGTATAGTAGGCCATTCCCAAGGATGAAGTGGACGTTTCTTTGGTAGATAGATCTCTGTTCTCTAGGCATTTTGACAGGAAACAACCAATGATTCAAGTTCTCCATCTAAACCAGGATACCAGAATTAAGCTCTCGCCAGCTCTTTCATTTTTTTCCATTTTTGTTGTGCCCATGTGTTCAGCATGAAGTCCCTTCACTAAATTTGACCTTCCTTCATTCGGAATTAATTCTGTGACCCCATAAGAGACAGCCATTTTGAACTGAAAGTCCTGATTGACGTTGATGAAAAGGCTATAATTCACTCCCAACCTTAGTATGCCAACCGACTGAGCAGTAATGGATGACCGTAGACAGAATAGAGTCTGATTTGGTCCACTGCTCTATCTGTACTGCAGTCACTGGAGTGGAGTTCAAAAACTCCACCAAGTGAACCTATTCTGTAGGTATAGGGACGCATTCATTTGGACTTTCTAAGGGCAACCTACTTAGAACATCAGCCGTACCTAGAAGTTTGTTTCACCGATGTACTAGTCAAATTTACAGTCTTGAAGAATCGGTGCCCATCGTTGAATTCTACCTGAGGCCATAACTGGAATATTTTTAGTTGGTGAAAATAAACCTAATAGAGGCTTATGATCAGTGATTACTTAATATTTTTTTATATATATTTTTAAGAGTCAATATTTCGGACTTTGGCCCATTCTCAAGATTAAAATAATTTTATATGGTAAGTAACAGTCCTTTGTAGAAATTCTGTAGATAAAAAAAGTATAAAACAGTGTAGCTTTAAAAGTTAACAGAACCTTAATTTTTATTATTTAGTTGGTAATTTTTTTTTATAATTTCAGATAACATATAAAGGAACAGAAGTTCTATCAATATTTCACTTTATAAAAACTAAACTTAAATAATAATAAAACAAATATTACGTTTTTAGTTATTTAAAGTTACAAAAAATATTTAGCAACTAATTATTAAAGACTTGTTTTGTTAACCTTTAAAACTTCACAATTTTATACGTTTATTATCTATTTCTACTGAGAATTTTAACTCAGTTTATAAAATGATTTTAGTTTTGAGGATTGGCCAACTTCCAAAACGTTCTCTTAAATATATTTTTTAGATGAAATAATGCCAACTTTATGGATCATCTTGTTTTTATTTAAAACTAAGTTAAAGTTCACAAGGAACGACCTGATTAACAGTATATATATATATATATATATATATATATATATATATATATATATCAGGGGCGTCGAGTGCTCTAAAATAGTGGGGGGGACACTTCGCCTTCAAACAATGTGAAGTCTGTGCCAGTGCCAGTGACGCTTGTTAGTTTCGTGCTCCTTCTTCCTATCAAAATTAAGTGTTTAGTCAGTGAACTATTGTGTTAATTCTCCACTAAAATTTGTGAATGTGCCAAGATTACGCAGTTACAGTCTCATCAGATAAACTGCAATACTTAACTAATAATATGATTACATAAAATATATCTTCAAAATTTTCTAGCGACATCCGGCACTGCCTTTATAGTCCTACAAGGTGGCAAACAGTGACCTTGAAGTAACGGGTATACAAACAACCGAACGAGCGAGACCTTTAAACGGACGAACGAACGAGTGAATTTTAACCCCACAAATTGCTCAAAATGTCTTCCAAAGGTCAGGTAAATACCCTGAAATCAGAAATGAACGACCTAGCAAATAAGTATAATTCCCTCTTTGACTTAGTATACCAAAGTAATAGTGTAATCAAAGACCTTGAGGCAGTAATAAAAGTTGTACAACATAATAACGAATTGTTAAAGAGGGACAATGCAAAACTGAAATACAGAAATATAGAGCTCGAAAAGAGCATTCAGTATGCACACGACGAGATAAAGGATCTTAAGTCGTCTAAACTCGCTTACTAAAAATAATCGTATCATGAGTGATAAAAAAACGAGCACGATTCAATTAGGAATAAATTAAACAGTTTAGACGATAATTCACGTGCCAATAACTTAATCATAATGGGGATATCTGAAATGAATAGAGAAACAAACGTCGAAACGAAGTAAAAAGGTGGAGGACATAAAAGATAGACTGAATTTGGGGAATATTAAGATCAAAAGTGCTTTTAGATTAAAAAAACAAATTCTACCACAAAAAGCAAATTCTAGAGTTAAAGACACGATTGAATCTAAGACGCCCACTTCAGCTATAAAAGTAATATGTGAGGATGAAACTCGCAGAGATTTAATACTAAAAACCAAGAAAACTGAAAGGATAAAAAAATCTTCGTCAATGCGTCGTATGTGAGGAAACGCGTAAAATTCTTAAAGAAAAGCTCCCTAAACTCATGGAAGCGAGGAGCCTCTGGAAAGTTGCCTACTTCCTTGGAGCAAAGTTAATTATTAAAGAAAGAGAAACTCCTCCAACGCGGAATACTTCGGTCAAAGGAGTTACCTTGTTAGTGAAGAAGCATTCGAAACTATGAGAACTACGAAAACGCCAGCCGACAGTCGGCACACAGGAGGCCTGCGAATAACTCTGCATACAATCTGATCAGTCGACTTTCCCATTCTCGGCTCAACTGGGCGGTAACTCCTTATTCCCGTATTCTGTATTTAGTGAAATTGTTTGAGAACTACTGTTAAATGGCTTTCATCAATAAAGACTTTCATAGTATATGTGCCGATATTAATAATTTCAATTCATTACCAAAAAATTCTGTATCCAGGTTAGAGAATCTAGAACAGGAATCTGGTGAGGGCACTTGCATGGTCTCATCGATAGACGAGTTTAATGCCTTTGTATTACAAAAAGATATTTATAAAAATCTTTCAGTGCTAAAGCTAAACATTCGAAGCTTACCGAGGAACTATAACTACTTATTGGCCGTTTTGAAAACTTCTACGGTCAAATTTAGTGTTATAATTCTCACGGAAACCTGGTTAAATAGTAGTATTAAAAACCTGTATAATATAGATAATTACATGGCTTATCATACTGTAAGAGATGGTCAGATTGGTGGGGGTTATCTCTGTGTATGTGCATCAAACTTACGACTCTAACGAAGTATTTTCTGTATGTAATAGTGACAATGAAAACCTGATTGTTAATATAAAAGACAAGTAATGTATATTCTGTCCATGGAATATATAGACCACCTAATACTAATATCAATAGCTTTTTAATTCGCTTAGATAACATGTTATGCAACTTTCATAAATCGAATGCCATAGTTGCGGGTGCCTTCATCATCAATTTGCAAGCTGAAGCAATCCCTCATAAATTTTTAAACTTAATGAATTCTTCCTATCTTAGTCATACTATTACCAAACCCACTCGAGTCTGCAACTATGGCAATCGAATAACAGAATCTATGATTGATAATATATTTGTTAATAGCAATGCCATCGTAAATTCTGGAATTATAACCACAAACATCAGTGATAATTTTCCTTCTTACGCTATATTCAATAACATTGTTCAGGTTGCGGACAAAACAACTATTGATTACAGAATATTCTCAGAGGTTAACATAAGAAAATTTATTGGGGCTGTAGAAAATACTCGACTTGACTGTGACGAACCTTTAAATGACCAAGATCATATGTTTCAGTTCTTCTATGACACCTTATTCCATATTTTTAATATTTGCTTTCCTTTAAGGAGAAAAACAGTTTCGCCCAAAAAGTGTCGCAAATCTATGAATCACTCCAGGAATTATCACTTCAATAAAGAACAGAGGTAAATTATTCAAATTGCAATTACAGAGCAAAATTCCTAAAATACAATATACTCAATACAGAAACAAATTAACTAAAATAATCAAAATTGCAAAATATAACTATTATAACAATCAATTTTCTAAACATAAAGGAGACATGAAAAACACTTGGACAACTATAAACAGTCTTCTCGGAAAACAAATTAAGAAAAATTCAATAGAGAAATTAAATGTTGATAATAAAGAAATTACTGATGATACTGCTATTGCAAACTCTCTAAATGCACATTTTACTTCAATAGCGGATAAGCTTCGCTCACAATTATCATACTAAATAATGATCACTCACCTCTAGAATATATGCCACCCAGCCCACTAAATTCATTTTCTTTTATTCCTGCTACCTCTACTGAGGTCCAGAATATTATTGGTAAATTAAAAAATACAAAAAATAACATTCATAACATTCATGTACCTATATTGAAACTTGTGCAACTTTGGCTAAAATTATCAATCAAAGTATTTCCAAAGGAATATTCCCATCAATGCTAAAAACTGGTTGTATAACACCCCTTTTTAAAGGGGGTGATCCTTCACTAGCAACAAATTACAGGCCAGTGTGTTCATTTTCTGTGTTTAGCAAAGTTTTTGAAAAAATTGTAAAAAGTAGAATGCAGCAATATTTAGAATCCTACAATTTATTATCTCCAAATCCATATGGCTTCCGTAACAATAAAACAACGGAAATGGCTATTTTAAATCTTATGGAAATTGTATATATAGCTAAGAGAACAAAGAAATAATGATATCATTTTTGCTTTCTAATATATCTTGCTCATGCATTTATTCAGTTAATTGAACAATCCTCTCGGCTAATCTGTCCCTCGAAATTGTAAGATACACACTTTGTACCTAGTACACCCAAATACACACTAGACCACAGGTCTATACATCATCCACTACGTAATTCGATTTGTACCTACAAGAGTCAATAAAAATTAGTTTATAGATTGTACGATTTACGTTTTTCCCTTTAATCTACTACTCATTATGTATGTAATTTTTCCCACAGAAAAATAAAAGTTTGTAAAAAAATTTAACTATCATTGTTTGTCTAACTTAATTGTTTGTCTAAATTAACGTATTAATCCTTTTATTCTGTTTGCATAAAATTAAAGTTTTAATCTTTGATTTTTTATATTTTATAATAGCCTCTGAGCGAGTGTCATGTTAAAAATTTGATTACTCTGCATTGTACTCAACTACCCGAAATCGTTCTGTATAAAATTTGTATTGTAAAAAAAAAAAAAAAAAAAAAAAAAAAAAAAAAAAAAAAAAAAAATTCGTCATCTAATTTGAATTCGTTAGATGTTATTTTCTCAATTGTATTGTATTAATTGTATTATTATTATTGTGTTAATATCATTTTAAAAAGGGGGAGCACTGTAAAAATGAACAATGAACAATTCCTATACCATCATTATATGGATTCATTATCTTCATGCAGTACTTATGTTCGTATAGTTTTTATGTTTGAATGTTCATTTTTACGTAAGAAACCAAAATCGCCTAAGCGAGTTTGATAGAATTTCGATTTGTACTTCTTTATTCATTACTGTATTTCCCTAATTCATCTTTTCTAATAATGACTTATGCACTATGACGTCATAAAATAACTTAATTCTCTCTACGTTTCCCATACCTTGTACACTGAATCATGTGCTTAGTATTTGGATATCTTCCGTATTCAATGTATGGTAAATTCTTTAGTAATAATGTTGTGGTGTTATGTAGTATAAATATTATTATTCAACCATATTCATCCATACGCCACATTTTCCCGTCATTAATTTCCCTTGATCATTATCCTATATAAATTTTATTAAATATTCATTTTTACTCGTGTCAATCTATGAAACGCAAAACTTCATGCATTCGTTCGAAAACGCAGAAATACGTTCTCGTATTATTTTTTTTCATTTTTATTTTTAATTATATCACCTCTCAATGAACTCGAAAATGCTTAGTTAAGTTATCAAATTCCGCTAACTGGCAAAATTGAACGCTTCAAAGATAAAAAAAATCTCCTTTCGCTCTGATTCGAATTTATAACATTATCATGCGTTGTTATATCATGTGTGTCATGTCTCATGTACTTGTATTGTACTAATAACCATATATAATAACCACATATTATAACCATATATTATAACCATATATAAATATATAAAAAACACTAAGAATGGTAAACAACGTAATGTACTTCAATGAAACTGTAATTAAATGTAATGATTTAATATATAATGTAAGAATATACTTTAATAGAAGTGTAATTAAACAATAATAAGTGAATATGAATTAATTGGTAATTGTAATCGTAATTGTAATGAACCAAAATTAATACGTACTCAGTCATGTACTCAAATTGTACTTATGTACTACTATGAAATTATATCGCCTTCAGAAATGTAGACTCGGCGAAAAATACAAATTAGTTTTTTTAATTTTTTTTTTTTAATTTTTATTTGGAATCTTTCAAACATCTGATCATGTGTTTAAAAGGGGGGAACTTAACCTTCAACTGTCTTCCCCCAACATTTAGGTTTATATTATACATGTATTTGTAAAATGAATGGCACTTCATTACGGCTCTCTGCTTTGGTCACTGCTACGAGCCTCCCTCATTAGCAGAGGCCCCTTGCCTCCTTAATTTCTTTAGATTCCGGCCTGAGCCATGGTCGAAAGAGGTCGAACCTCTACCCCTGTAAAATTCAGACCACTACCTGTAAATTTTTAAGAAGTAAATTACAGTGAGAAACTTTTTATTTTCCCCTTCGAGCCGTGCTCTCTTCAGAAGAACTTAGTCAGTTAAGTCGATAAGTTATAAAAGAAAAGTCGATAATTTTAGTCTCAGAGAAAGTATCAGAGTATTATAGAAAGAAGAATTAATAACTGGCGACCCTATAGCTAGGATAAACATTTGTCGACCCCGTAAAGCGAGAGAAAGAGACAACCCAAGCACCATAGAAGATATTGGGTCAAACAGTCTGGCGACCGAAAAGAATTAGAATGTTATAGACGAAAAGTATCGCGAGAAGAAATATCCGTTGCTGCCTCCTAACCAGAACCCCCGTCGACTCCGAACCACCCCAGGGCCATAGACGGAGGGGTTAACATATATATATATGACCTTCCACGTTCATCTGATATACTGAACTTTATAATATTTGCAGATGATACAAATGTGTCTTTTTCTTGCAAAGATGTTAATATAGCTAAGAAAATATTTAATTCAGAATTCATCAGTGTAATGAAATGGTTGACCACCAATAAACTTCCTAAATACCAGTAAAACAAATTTCATGATTTTTACTAATAAAAGAAATGTATATCTTGATAAACTTAGTTAATAAAATCGCCATAAAGGAGTGTACTGTAACAAAATTTCTTGGTGTAATGCTAGATAAGAATTTGGAATGGAGTGATCGTGTAAATTGTATCGCGAAAAAGATTTCAAGGAGCGTTGCTATAATGTTTAAACTTAGAAATGTAGTCCCTAAACAAGTTTTATTGGCTCTTTATCATACTCTTGTTCTTCCTAATATAACGTACTGCACCCTTGTTTGGGAAAAATCCGCTAACAACGCATTAAATGGTATCTTTGTCATCCAAAAACGAGCAATAAGGTTATTATCTGATGCTGATTTCCTTGATCACTCTAGTGCTCATTGATAACTAAACTTGCATATTTTATTTTTATTTAAGAGTGTAAGAACAAAATCATTAATTTACAATGGTAAATAGATATTTTTGTAACATCAAGAAATCCACTCGTATCAGACCAGAAATAGACCAAAGCTTGTTATACCTCAATTCAGATTGTTTTCATCTCAAAAACTACCCATTTTTATTGGATTGAAACTATGGAATGACTTACATGCCGATATAAAAAATATTGTGAATGTAAATTTCTTTAAAACCAAGTTGAAATCCCGATTAATAATGGCATACTAACAAAAATGTAGGATTAATGTCCATTAATATTGTTTACTGATTATTAATTTCTCGTGTGTAATCTAGTATTAAAAACACACATCTTGGGACTGTTCAGTTCTTATCTCTCATGTATAATATTGGTTTCTTTGTATGGTAGTGGTATAGTGCCTTCAATGGTGACCTTGTATTTGTCATGTCACAGTGATAATTTAAGATCAGTAAATGTTTTAACTATTAATAATACTTATTTATTTATTTAGTTAGTTATTATTATTAATTAATAACAACTAGCTGTTTATTTTTAATAAGAGCCCAGTAAAGCCTAAAGCTTAAGGGCCAAATTAAATTAAATAAAGAGTCGAGCTTCACAATTATTCATGTCATTGTAAATTCAAAAGAACGTATTTATTTTATTATTAATAATAAAGGTTATTCAATTCAATATAAACAGCGAATCAAACAATACTCTGAGTAGCTGTTGCGTGTAATATATCAATGTCGTAATTTACCATTTACCCGTTTTTTGTATTTTTCTCAGCATGTTGAAAAAACTCAATTGTATTTAATCATTTTATGTCTGTCTTTATTTAAACATTGTTTTGCAGAAATAAACGCAATACAAAATATTTATAATATTTAACCTTTCATGTAACATAATATCACACGTTTAACCGAAATAAATCTTTTATTACTTGTAGACAACAGAGGTCAATGTACATAAACTGATAACAAAATATGTTCGTGAAATATAAAACACAAACTGCACTTTGATCACACTTTGATATTGAAAATGATACGTAACAAAACCGTTTATTTAACATATTTCCATTTCGCCTACTTAATGACCAAGAACACACAAAGGCTACGTGCAGTTATTAAAATGCAAATTGACAGCTAAATTCCATAGTAAATACACACTGGTGTTCAGGACAATAATTTATAATATTGCTATTACATTTGCATATAATACGACATATAACGTCTTATTAGGTGCCATTAATAGTTAGCATTTATAGCAATTCATCCACGAAAGTGGGGGGAACAACTGGTAGGTTGTCCCCCCTTTGTAAAAAGTGGGGGAGGGACATGTCCCCTGCATCCCATCCCGCAATCGAGGCCCATGATGTACATGTTGTACGTGAAAAATTAACATTCAGTGGTTTAGTAATTGAATTAACATGAACACCTAAATGGCACCCAATTACAAAATTTGTTTAATTTAATAAATAAAAGATAATGTATTATGGTAACGGACTTTTGTTACACAAATTTTATATATATATATATATATTTGAGATAGGAATTAATTTAGGTCATTAACAAAGAGGGTAATTAATAAAAGCCCTGATCATAAAAGTCGGGATCATCGAAGGAACAATTTATTAGTCATCGTTCAATTCAATTTAGTTCATTAGATTAGTATAATCTACATCAGGGCCGGCTTTAGGGTGTGGCGTGTAGGGGCAACTGCCCGGGGCACCGCGCCTACGACTCCACACAAATGCAGAAATGGCAGTAAAACTAAACGGCTCATTTTTAGTTTACCGAATCCATTTTTTGAATAGATTCACCAAAATAACTTACTTAAAGGAAAAGAATCCCATTTTCAGTAAAATATCTTACCATTACTTCAAACATTAACATTAACTGAACTACATTTCTCTTACAAGTAAACATAAGGTCTTCTTTTAAAGTTAGAAGCTGAATAAGATTAAAGAAATTGAGAATATAAGAAAGGAAACAGAGAATCAGCTTTTCATTATACAGGGTGTCCCAGAATTAACTATCTATTTCAATGAAATCGGACAAATTTAATAAAAACTGACATAATTTTGTGTTTATTACTAAATTATGATACAAAAACAAATAGATTTATAAATCATAAGTCAAAACTTTATTGAGAAGTTTCAACATGTGCACCGTCTGTATTTCTGCAAATTTCAAATCTATCCTCAGTGCTGCGAAACACATTTTGAAGCATTTCAGGTGTTATCTCCCGCACTGCCAACTGGATGCGTCCTTTAAGTTCAGCTAAACTATTGATCTTTTGGCGATAAACCTTTGTTTTTATGAAACCCCATGCAAAGAAATCCAGGGGTGTCAAATCCGGAGAACGCGGAGGCCAAGGTCGAGGTCCTCCACGTCCAATCCACCGATTCGAAAGGCGTCTGTTGAGGTATTCTCGAACAATTAGAGCATAATGACATGGTGCTCCATCTTGTTGAAACACAACATTATCAAGAATGCCATCATCAAGAAGCTGTGGTTCGAGAAACTGCTGAAGCATATCAAGGTAGACGGTACCTGTTACAGTTGCTCCGCAAAGAAGAATGGGCCATAAATTTTGGATTTGGTCATTCCAAGCCACACGTTAACTTTTGGAGAGTCTCTTTGCCATTCTATGACTTCAGACGGTCTTTCATTGGACCAGATAATGAAAAAATTATGAAAATAAAATTATGAAAAAAATTTAGAAATTTATACATTTTTAACACATATTAAACATGATAAACATAAATAAAAGTGTGTTTTTAAAAAATTTGTCCGATTTCATTGAAATAGAGTTAATTCTGGGACACCCTGTATTTGCAGCAACGAATCGGGTGAGTCATCAGGCGATGCTCCGAACTCCGTTTTACATATAAAATTGACTCCAACCGAAATTACTCAGTGTGGCGAAGGCATTCGTTGGGAGAGGTTTGGTACATTGTCTTCTTGATTAAATGACGTCATCTACCATTTTTATTGTGATTTTTCGTGGTTTCTTTTGAAGGTAAGCTTATAATAATTTTTTGGGTCAATCCCAGAATAGGCACCTGATGTACCTCAATCCCAGATGAAGCACCTGCGTTCAACCTCAATCCCAGAATAGGCACCTTGCAAGGAATTAAATAAAAAAAAACCTGATGATTACAAAATTTATTGTTTATACAAAGTTTATTACAAATGTAATAAAGGCAAAGTTATAAAAGGTTTAAAGTGGTTTAATGAATAAAGAAAAATTGTAGATATTATAAATTCCTGCAATATGAACCCGAATAGCAAAACTACCCAAAAAAGCAGAAGATATAGCAAAAGATTAGGTTAGGTTAGGTTAGAGTTGATTTTTTCAAATATTGATAAAAACAATGAAATTATATCTCTAAAAACTGTGTATATTTTTTTCTCCTCAATCCCAGATTAAGCACCTGTGTTTTGCCTCAATCCCAGATTAAGCACCTAAAAATGATTTCAGGTGCCTATTCTGGGATTGATCCAATTTTTTTCAGGATATTTGCAGTTCTAAAGAATGCATGAGAGTAATATATATTGATTATATTCATAATTATGACTGGAAAGGACTATTGTTTGATCGTTGCCGCAAAGCAACGATATGCAACTAGGAAATAATTTTGACGTATCCCAGTCATGTTCATTTTGTATACATATTTATATCTCGGCCCGCATTTTGTTTATGTCGAGACCGGGCCACCCTCTTGTGGGCGGGCCCATAGCCAGTTGGGTGCCAGAGGGCAATGCCCCCTGAAAAATGCAGTCATCAAGAATATACAGGGTGTAGCAAAAGGCAGACCCATAGTCAGTTATAGAACAATAGAAAATCTCAAGAATAACGTCACATTAGAATTTCAAAACATAAGCGAAAATTTACTCTACTTAGGAATGTTCAAAAGTCATGCATCAAACGAGAGATGAAGTGCTTAGAATAAAATGACAACCCATTTGAACATACAATGCAATTTATATAATAAACTGCCTATGGGGCCTGACTATTGCTACATGATGTGTATATATATTGCCCCCACTAGCGGTTTATTTGCTTCTCCTACTTATTTGACCTGGCTACGGGCCTGTTGTGTGGGCGGGGCAGAATTATATATATATATAATGGTTGTGGGATTGTGTGTGTTGTATGTATATATGGAATGAAAAAGGCCAACAGTAATTGTGTTGGCATGGTCCTACATCCACCTAGGGACGTCCCTGTACATATCATTTAGCAGTCTTTACAATTTTTATTTTTTATAAGACAATTTCTACAGCAACTTTACATTTTGTAGTAGGCTTCTGGCTTTTCTGAATGAATGACTTTGCACCCAATAATAATTATAAAATCATGATAATAATAACATTAATCTTTTTCAGGGATGGACTGTAACACTTTTTATGAAAAACTGCTTGGCCCTCCTATTCCATCCGACTCAGAAGATGAAAATTTGGATTCTGATGCTGAAAGTTTGATAGAATATTTTGATGAATCGCAGCAGTGTTCTGAAGTAGATGAAGAGGAGAGCAGTGAAAATGAAGAAGAGGAACCGGTTTGTTCACCAGTGAGAACGGCGCGGAAACACATTTGGAAAACGAAGGACTCCACTGATGTGTCATCTGTAGGACCAGAATTCAAAGGTCAGATCTACTCAGGAGATGGTACTGTAAAACAACCAATGGAATATTACAGAGACTTGCTGGAGAGGAATCTAATTAAAAAATTAGTGGAAGAATCAAATAAATATGCAATTCAAACTAATCCTGCAAAACCATTGCGGCTAATAGAATCTGAATTAGAACAGTTTATAGGTATGCTATATGTTATGAGTCTAATAAAAATTCCAAGGGCTAGATGGTACTGGAGTTCTTTCCTAAGAATTGATAAAATAGCTGACATCATGCCACTACAAAGATTTGAATTTATAAAACATAACCTTCATTGTAATGACAATTCTACACGTCCTGATGATTGTTCAGACAAACTTTATAAAATAAGACCTGTTATCGATTCTTTTTATGACAAAGTGACCAGTATTCTTCCAGCAGAAAAGCTTTCGATTGATGAACAAGTCGTACCCTTCAAAGGAGCTTCCAGAATTCGAACATATAACCCCAAGAAACCTAAGAAATGAGGATACAAAATATTTGTGCTCTCTGGAGTGGATGGCCTCGTGTATAACTTCAAGATTTACACTGGTGCAATAACTGCTGTTCCCGGACAAACTGATCATAAAGCTTCTGGTAATTGTGCTTGACCTTCTACAGCCAATACCAAGAGGAGTATGGCACAAAGTATATTTTGACAATTGGTTCAACGGTCCTGCTCTACAAGCAACCTTATGGAAGCAAGGAATATGTTGCTTAGGAACTGTACGCCAAAATAGACTCCTTGGTTGCAATATGCCACCAGATATTCAAATGAAAAAGCATGGCCGTGGATCAGTAACTCTACAAGTAGCAACAATAAATGATGTAGAACTTAAGAGCAGTAAAGTGGTATGACAACAAAGGTGTGACATTGTTGAGTTCCTATGCTGCAGTCGAGCCAAAAACCAACGTGAGGAGGTGGGATTCAAAAGCAAAACAACATATTGATGTTCAATGCCCGTCAGCCATAACGACCTACAACAAATATATGGGTGGCGTTGATCTTCTAGATTCACTTATGGCATTGTACAGGATACCAGTAAGGTCAAAAAAGTGGTATCACAAGCTACTTTGGCATTTCTTGGATATGATGGTTGTACAGGCTTGGCTGCTATATCGCCGTGATGCTACTTGCGCCAATATAGGGATAAAAAAGCAGATTCCACTTTTCAAATTCAAACTCGCAATATGTGATTGTCTCCTAAAGCAAGGTAAACCTGCATACTCTGGAACCAAACGGGGAAGGCCTTCCAATGAAGATATCGATGATCTTCATAAAGCAAAATCACGAAAAGGCCCCACTGCTCCAATACCAATAAAAGAAGTTCGAACAGATCAGGTTGGCCATTTTCCAGAGTTCAAAGAAAAAAAGGGTCGCTGTAAGCTGCCAGGGTGCAATGGTATTGTCAAAGATTTTTGCATGAAATACGAAGTACATTTATGTTTTACACCAAATTCAAATTGCTTTTTCAAATTTCATCAGTAAAAATGGTCAATAAAAGTTTTTTTTCATAGGCCTATCAAATTTTTTAGTCTTTGCCAAGGAATATTTTTGTTAGAAATTTCTACTCCTTTGTGTAAGAGGATCTAATTTTTTATGGTTTTTATTGGATTACATTTACAAATTTTGATGAAAATTGTACTCTGAGCCTGAAAAGTGCGTTTGTGTTAGCAATTATCAGTCTTTTTTATGATTTACGTGTTTTCATTCCATGTGATTTTTTTCACACCAGATACATAGTGTTGCTTTCAGGCAACAATCCTAAAAAATGATTATTTTTCAATGGAATTTTTTCAAATCAAGAAATATAACATTTCTAAGCCCTAATTGTTTAATTTTTCTCCACCAAATTTTTTTTTCGCTAAAAATAAAAAAGTATGCCATAAAGGGTTAAGTTTATTTCTGCTTTATCACGAAATCAATGTTTTACCCACATCATACAGCTGCCTACTACACACTGCATTAAGAGGCCCTACATTTCCAGCCTTTGCTCGTCAAAATCTGCAAACTCAGGGTGAATCAAGTCACTGCTTGATTCAAGCTCTCACTCACTCAACCCAAGACAAATTAATATGTAGGTTTTGTACATGTATAATTTGGTATATTGTATATCCTTTGCAGCTATCTCTTGTAACCTAGATTAATATATATATATAGGGTGATCCAGAGAAATGGGACCCAAAAGAAACCCCTGTAACTCTTAAAGTATAAGTCCTTTTATAAAATCATACGCATCATTCGAAAGAGGATAGTTACAAGTTTGTACAGGATTGTATAGGTTTTGACAATACAAGACAAGATACAAAACAAAAGTGTTAGTTAAAACTAACCCTTCAAGATGACTGCATGGACTGTGGAACAGCTGCGTTTCATAACTGAGCAATATTATAAGCATGGAAGAAGTGTAGTTTCAGCTCTTAGAAGGTGATTTTGACATCTGAAAATTTGTCTTGAAAGATCTTTGAGCTGAAACTACACTTCTTCCATGCTCATAATATTGCTGTTATGAAACGCAGCTGTTCCACAGTCCATGCAGTCATCTTGAAGGGTTAGTTTTAACTAACACTTTTATTTTGTTTTGTATCTTATCTTGTCTTGTATTGTCAAAACCTATACAATCCTGTACAAACTTGTAACTATCCTCTTTCGAATGATGCGTATGATTTTATAAAAGGACTTATACTTTAAGAGTTACAGGGGTTTCTTTTGGGTCCCATTTCTCTGGATCACCCTTTATATATATACATTCAACTGCAAAGAACACGCAGTATAAATAACGTAAAGAACGACGCTTGTATAGGAGATATTCTCTCTCTCGTCTTGCGCGGAATATCTCCTATACAAGCGTCGTTCTTTACGATATATATATATATATATATATATATATATATATTATATATATATATATTATATATATACTGTACACACAGGATGTTTATAAAGTCCCTATCTATTTCAGTGAAAAAGTAGTAAAAAGGGTAAAATTCAATAACAATATAATAGAAGGCATACATTTAATGAATACTCAAGCATATGATTCTACATGAGCACCATCAGTATCACTACAGAGTTCGAATCTGTCAGCAGCATTGCGGAACACCTTTTGGAGCATGACAGCGGTTATTTTTGTAACTGCTGTTACGATACGAGCACATAAATCTTGCAGATCTGTAACCCTCGTTTGATAGACGTTTGATTTGATAAAGCCCCATGCAAAGAAATCCAAGGGCGTTAGGGCAGGAGATCGAGCCGTCCAGGGCCTGTTGCCTCCACGTCCGATCCACCGATTTGGAAATCGTTCATTTAGGTACTCCCGAACAATGTTTGCTTAATAACAAGGTGCCCCATCTTGTTGAAAGACGACGGTGTTTAAAATGCCATCTGAATGAAGCTGGGATATTTACGTGCTCGTATCGTAACAGCAGTTACAAAAGTAACCCCTGTCATGCTCCAAAATGTGTTCCGCAATGCTGCTGACAGATTCGAACTCTGTAAAGATACTGATGGTGCTCATGTAGAATCATATGCTTAAGTATTCATTAAATGTATGCCTTCTATTATATTGTTATTGAATTTTTGAATTTTACCCTTTTTGCTACGTTTTCACTGAAATAGAGACTTTATAAACACCCTATGTGTATATATATCAGTGGCGGCTCGTGGTAATTTTACTTACGCATGCAGTCACATGCATTACAGTGTAGTACATATTAGATAAGCTGTATTTTGTCTTTTATGGTATTCTTATGAGTTATGTAGTAACCGAGGATAGAACCAATATTATATTAATAATATTAATAATAATTTTAACTTTATTTTTTTAACTTAAATAATAATTTTAAATTCATTGAGTATATTATTTACACATGCAGTGCATGCCTTGCATTCATTAAGAAGCCGCCCCTGATATATATATATATATATATACATTAACCCCTCCCTCTATGGCCATGGGTGGTTCGAAGTTGACGGGGGTTCTGGCTAGGTGGCAGCAACGGATGTGTTACTCTGGTACCGTATAGGAAATCGCAGAAGTTTCTCTTATACTACTCTCCGATTTCTTCTTGTAGTGGATCGGAGGATTCTGTAAGGCTTACTAAATTCTCTGAAGGTTCCCCGATTCTTCTTATAACGTATCGGGAAATTATTTTTCTCTATTTAAGACTAAGTTCTCTGAAAGGAACGAGGCTCGAAAGAGAAGACAAAGATTTTCTCTGACTATAATTTACTGCTAAAATGTTACAGGCAATGCTCAGCCTCTAAGTTAGATCAGTCAGATCAGAATAATACATTGGAGAAATTTTATGGTCATTTATACTGAATATTTACCGACATCATTATTATTTAATGCTGATCTGTTTTAAAGACAAAACAAATATTTTTGCTGTAGCAGTGTCTAGACTGCTAAACAAGAGGCGGCCATATTTTTATTTCAAACCGCATATTGACAGATCTGATGTTATCATGATCTGCCGAGTTAACTAAAAATGGAAATTGAAATATGCCTTCCCATCACGAATTACAAACATGCACATGGGCGAAAATTAAAGGCTTAAGATTAAAAATTAAACGTTAAGCAGGATATGACCATCTTTTACAACGAAGAAAGAATGTATACAGGAAATTAACAAGATTACATTATTAAGCTAAGTTTACGAAAATGATTAAATTGTTTAAAAAGGAATAATTAACTAATTATAAAATAGAAAGCAAATCAGCGTTATACGACTTTGGACTTGATATGTCAAAATGAATATATGAATAAGAATATAAGGATTATATAAATATACAAATTATATGAATGAACATAAGAATTATATGAATGTAGGAATTATTCATTGTTCATTTTTACACACACACACACACACACACACATATATATTTTTTTTAACTACAAACACAGTATAATTAATGTAAAGAACGACGCTTGTGTAGAAGAGCGTTCCGCACAAGATGAGGAGGGAGAACGAACAAATGAAAAATGAGGTACCACCCGGGAATCGAACCCGGGATCATCCGATTGCCGGTCAGATATACGTATATATAGATTGTGTGTGTGTGTGTGTGGTTAATTAGCATACCTTTGATGGTTAACAAACAGGTGCGAACTCTCTCCACCCCCTTCATTTCAAAGCTTACAGAATAAAGGGTCGGAACTCTTATTTCAAAAAGGTTTCTTTCTCGTACAATAAATATATATAAATATATATATATATATATATATATGTATAGAAACGACGTAAATATTGAGGAGCGTTCTGCACACGAGGAAGAGAAATAACGAAATGAAAAATGAAGTCCCCGCCCGGGAATCGAACCCAGGATCTTCCGATTGCCGGTCAGATATGCTAACCACTACACCACAGGGCACACAATAGTCAGAAGTCGTGATTCTCCTACATAGGGCAGAAACCAATGCCCTAAGAGGGCACCCTCGCAAATCGTGAATATGTACATTCAACTGCAATGACCACGCAGTATATTAATGTATAGAAACGACGTAAATATTGAGGAGCGTTCTGCACACGAGGAAGAGAAATAACGAACAAATGAAAAATGCCCTCTTAGGGCATTGGTTTCTGCCCTATGTAGGAGAATCACGACTTCTGACTATTGTGTGCCCTGTGGTGTAGTGGTTAGCATATCTGACCGGCAATCGGAAGATCCTGGGTTCGATTCCCGGGCGGGGACTTCATTTTTCATTTGTTCGTTATTTCTCTTCCTCGTGTGCGGAACGCTCCTCAATATTTACGTCGTTTCTATACATTAATATACTGCGTGGTCATTGCAGTTGAATGTACATATTCACGATTTGCGAGGGTGCCCTCTTAGGGCATTGGTTTCTGCCCTATGTAGGAGAATCACGACTTCTGACTATTGTGTGCCCTGTGGTGTAGTGGTTAGCATATCTGACCGGCAATCGGAAGATCCTGGGTTCTATTCCCGGGCGGGGACTTCATTTTTCATTTGTTCGTTATTTCTCTTCCTCGTGTGCAGAACGCTCCTCAATATTTACGTCGTTTCTATACATTAATATACTGCGTGGTCATTGCAGTTGAATAAATATATATATATATATATATATTGTAAAATTTCCAGACTACTGTTTTTCTCTCTTGAAATCTAATGGTTTTCATACTATGACATAACTGTTCCTACGTCCATTTTAAAAGAAAAAGTAATTTATATTTTAATAATTTGAATCCACGAAAGTTTAGTTTATTTAAATATCCCTCTTTAATGGATATTTAAATAAAATTTCCAGTTGTTATTTTCGTTGGCTGTTTTTGATCTTTGTGTTTTGTTCACTTATGGTTTTTATTTCTCTATTCATAACCTCTCTCTCTCTCTCTCTCTCTCTCTCTCTTTCTTTCTTTCCTCTCCTATCTGTCCTTCGCAAGCTTCCTCTTATGGAGAGGACTAACATTTAAGGTTCATTCGTAGGCCGGTCATTCATTGTTATTCCCGATAAACGAGAAGAGAGATTAAGTAGGTAGATTTGAAAACAACGTGAAAATACGATCAGTGATATTTCGTCTTCAAACCAATATTCCTTTGTATTGTATTTCATTTCCTTATTAGGAGAGTAAATACCAGAATCGCGGACGACTGTCCTTTAGCTTAAGTAATGGTCAATTCACCATTGCTGGATCACAAAAGGTTGTTTCATAAATTATTATTATGACACTTCACTAGTGTTTTCTGTACAGTCAAGAGTGGAAGCTAATTTTATTCGTTGTAATTAACAACGTTATTAATTACAAATATATTTCTCTTGTACATACGAATATGTGAGAACCGTTCTGTAAGCTTTGAAATGAAGCGGGTGGAGAGAGAGAGAGAGAGAGAGAAGAGAGAGAGAGAGAGAGAGAGAGAGAGAGAGAGAGAGAGTTCGCACCTGTTTGTTAACCATCAAAGGTATGATAATTAACCACACACACACACACACATCTATAAGAAAGCACTACATAAGATAAGCATTACATCCATATAGGATCGCATAATGTTCCCTAATGTTTTTCTTTTTAGTGACAAGTAGTTTAGTTACAGTATTTTTATTTGAATATGCCTTTGGGGAGCGTGACAGCTTTTCAGGCAAAAATCTTAGATTCATTTCAATTTTACGAAGGAAGATAAGAAATATAACCCAGATTAGTAAAAAATAAAATAAAGTTGCATTGAGTTAACTCTGTCATTAGAAGCGGTGAGTTAGCGAGATAATGGGATAGAGAGGTAGAGAGGTAGTGGGTAGAGAGGTATTGAATTAGATGGGTTGTGAGGTAAAGTTTTTCGCTCCACCTTATGTTTTATTGCCTTCGCAGAGGAACATTTTTAACGTGAAACAGTTTGATCGAAGTTAAAAAATAATTAAAACTTGAATCTGTACCTTACTAATGGTAATCATAATGAATAGAAAGAGAAGAAAGCGTAGGCTAGATTATTAGCGTCTATTACTTCCCACATTAGGCTAGGTGAGGTTACGCTTGTACACTCAGGTACAGATATCGAAAGCTATAAAAAGTAATTTAGGTTAGGTCTCACTCGGCTAGCTATGGGTAGTGTGGTAGTGATGTAGAGAGGCAGAAAGGTATTGAGTTAGTGTAATGGTGATGTAATGGGTTAAAGAGGGAGTAGTGATGTAGGAAGGTTGTGAGGTAGTGAGTTAGAGAGGCGATGAGGTAGTGAGTTAGACCTGGCAGTGATTAGGTTAGGTTATTAGGTGAACTGCATTAAATTGCGGTTAGTTTAGGTTAGTTATGGGTTGTGAGGTACTGTAGTGGAGAGGTAGTGATGTAGGTTACTCTTGGATAGTTATGGCTGATGAGTTAGTGAGGTGATGGGGTAGAGAGGTAGTGATGTAGGAAGGTTGTGATATATATATATATATATATATTATATATATACAGGGTGGGCCGTAAGTTTCCATACATAGGAAAATTTAAATTATGGTCTTCACGTGCGTCGGTATTTGGATCAGCAGTTTCCGGATGCTTGGATTGGTCGGCGTGGTCCTGTGGAGTGGCCTCCCAGATCCCCAGATCTCACCCCCCTTGATTTCTATCTTTGGGGGCACTTGAAGGCCATGGTGTATCAGGAAAAGATACGAGACATAAATCATCTAAAGGAACGTATCACCAACGCCATTACAAGCATAACGTCAACTGTGCTAATGCGTGTTCATCAACAGTGGGGAACACGTATTGAAATGTGTGTTCAAAACAATGGCAACCATGTAGAGCATATTATATAAATAAAAATGGTTGTCCATAAAAAAATGTTAATTTTTCCTATGTATGGAAACTTACGGCCCACCCTGTATATATATATATATATATATTTTATATGAATGACGATGAGGTACAGCACCCCATCATCGACATTACGGATATATATAATTAGTTTATATAATACGCAACCTTAAATTCAATTTCTTAATCTATGCATTTGTTTTTGTTGTGTTTTCTGTTATTTCTTGTGTTAACAATTTCAATTGTTAACTTATTTATCACACGTATTTGTAAATATATATATACACACCTTGAATATAATCTTTGCTGTGTCTATTGTTAACTTATTTATTACACGTATTTGTAAATATATGACTTGAATATTTCGTTTATTAAATAAATCATGTTTTAATTAGCGTTACCTAGGATTCCCTGCGTGGTCAGTTGATTGCAGTAAGCCCTTGAGCTCAGACGTGTATTCGCCCGCGTAGAAGAAAATGGCTACCTTTAATATTGCTTGTTCAACGTTTATGAAATGGTATTCAAGTGTCAAGATGTGGTGGATACCGAAAAACTTCCTATTCCTCCCTCCTTTGCCTGTTAAAACCACATTGGATCGTGCGAAGGATCAAGGTGTACAAATACTCTATGATTATTCTGGTGAGTGTGTTGTAGGCTTTCGTGGCACAGACGATGTATTGAAGTATGCTGTAGACCTAAGCACAACGCGTGCAGAAGAGAAGCAGCAGATATGGATAGTGAGCCTTGTGGATGAGTGGTGTGATAAACGGTATTATATCATGCTACACCATATCGAGTACTCGTACACTTCGGTTGAAAATGTGAATCTCGTCATCATGGACAATCTTAAGTATTTTTACCACTATATTAATGTATATCATGATGAGGTTCGTAGTGAGGTTGTTGCTATTGCCCTGCGTGAGTTTTTAGCAGACTTTAGAGACGAGTATCGTCTGGTAAATAAAAAGGAAACAATATGGGCATATGTTCCTCTCAGATAGTGCGCCGGAGTGTGAAGATGTTTATTTAGTTTGTGGAAATGGTGAGTGGTAAAAATATGAAATGAATATGAAATATAAAATGTATTTATATATTTAACATGTGTGTGTATATTTCTGCTATATTGATGGCTATACGATTTCTTATTTTGCGCGGTAGAAGATAAAGTGTATGTATTTATTTAACGTAATTGTGTGTATATATTTCTGCTATATTGATGGTTATATTATTTCTTATGTATATGAGCTTGAATTATCTCGATGAAATTATAATGTGAAAGAGCTAGCAATCATTCCCTGGCGAGATGTATTTCTGATTCGGTTTCCACGTTAAACTGTAGGTCTAATGCGGGTGAAAAGCTTAATCTTTGTCAAAATGAGCAATTCGGTGGGCTGATGTGAAAGAGTGAGCAATCATTCCCTGACGAGATGTATTTCTGATTCGGTTTCCACGTTAAACTGCAGGTCTAATGTGGTGTGAAAAGCTTAATCTTTGTCAAAATTAACAAGTGGAAGTGCAATAGTCATCTCGATGAACACGGTGGAGCTCCCTTTGAGAAGAATTCTCAACGCCTTGTACGACGTCTTCGTGACGAAGTCGTTGCGCGTATTCAGGCGAGAAACTGGTGCCATTAACTGTGTGCTTGAAACGACCTGCAGGCATGCAAGCAGACGTAACGCTATTTATTTAAGTGCGAAGAGATGCATAAAATCTTCGTGGTGGTTGAGAGGTGGGCTGAGGACCGTTATAAAATACCAGCTGACGTAGATACAACAAGAGCTGTGATTAGTGGCGCCTCCTCATATGCCATTGTTTGCAAATTGACGTTCTTGTTCCTACGCGGAGCCGTTTCAGAATGTTTGAAATTGTCGGATTACGCAGGCTGAAACCTATATTAGACGCGCGTGTTAGGGTTATGCATTATTTTGATACGTCGCTCTGTTCGATGGGTTTACCGAGTGTAGGGCTGAACAAGGTGAGAATGGTCTTTTGTAGTTTGCTCGTGAGACGAGAGAGGACAGTGAGTGTGTTTGTACATCGCTAGATGTGACATCACAAATGTAAATATAACTTATGAGACTTAAAACCACAGTGCATTACTTAAAAGATACCCGAAACAGCAAGAAGAACAGCAGGTGTTGAAACTAACGAAATGGCCGCCTGTCAGTTTACCTTAACCGCAATGAATTGTAGCAAAGTGGACTTGATAGAGTAAAGCAGGTGTCAATTAGTGTGTGTGTGTATATATATACATATATTGTGGGAACCGTTGCAGAGTGAAGGGAACAAAATCCGAAGTGAAATACTATTTAAACCCTGTGGCAGATTGCCCATGCAGTAGTGACTGTTAATCAGGAAGAATATTTTGACGAAAAAATTCTCCCTTCTATTGTCCTGAAGGTCCTTTTTCTGACAATACATTTTATTTTCTGCAAAAAGTGGACACTCCTTACGGTCATATTGTCACTTTACAGAATAGGAAAGGAACGTGAAGGCTTAATGTCTTTCTAAAAATATTAACAAATCAATTCAGCTTTTCGGAAAACCATTGTTATGCTTTGTTCGAATGGTTAAAAGTCATATATATATATATATATATATATAGTGTATTATTTAGCCGTATACATATATCCCCATTGTATGGAATAATAAACAATTTGATCCTCAGCCTTCTAAGCCAACTGGCTCTGGCTGATTAATATATGCTTTAATTAAATGATTATTTCTATCTGGCAGCTCAACCCTCTAAGACAGATGACAGAAGAATATACGCTTTAATTAAATTAATTATTGCTATCAACTTTCTAAGACAGATGACGGTGGAATAATAAACAATGTATTTCTCAGCCTTCTAAGCCAACTGGCTCTGAGGGTTGGTAACAAAAGGGGTTGGGGGTGGCACTCTTGCAACATTACGTAATACTATGCAATTGCAACTTGCACTCATACATTTTGCGGCTATACTACTAAACCAAACAGCTCATTTTTAGTTTGCCGAATCCATTCTTTGAATAGACTCGCCAAAATAATTTGTACTTATAAAGAAAAGAATCCCATTTTCAGTAATATATCCTACCATTACTTCAAACATTAACTGAACTAAATTTCCCTTACACCCTAATAATTCACTGGGGAACACAACTTTTGGTGACTTAGATGTTAGACCTGTTTCTGGGTATATTGAGGTCGCTGATTCTAAAAATGACATTAGTTTTTCTCCATCAGCTCTGCTTATCAAGATATGATATATATCTATATATATATTTCTATATAATGTATATAATATTATATAATTGCTGACTGGCAATCACTGTTGTTGTCAATTGAATACAAAAGTATGATGAATGTCAGCAAAAATAGTGTATTAACATCAAACAAGCATAAGGTACGAAAAATATTTCTTAAATTCAAACAAGCTTGAGACACGAACGGCAAAAAAAGTTCTTTCATTGAGACATCTCACATAAACCGCGTTTCTGAGATTTCTTGCGATGAGATGTGCCAGGACATTCGCGTTGGATGCTCCAGCAGTAATCTGCCATCATGTGAGTATCCCATCGTCCGCGGTACCGTTCTTCCATGGTCCTTAGTTCTTGGTGAAATCGTTCACCCTGTTCCTCGCTTAGATCACCGAGGTTATCTGGGAAACGATCCAAATGACTGTGGAGGTAATGCAGTTTGATGCTCATTTTACAGCCAAGTTTACAAAAAGAAGAGAGCATATTCTCCACTAGTTCACCGTAGTTATCGGCCTTATAGTTCCCAAGGAAATTCTTCACAACCATACTAAACGATGACCACGCACGTGCCTCAATGTTGTCCATTGAATCTTGGAAACGCGGGTCTTTCATGAGTTCCCGGATTTGCGGTCCATCGAAAATACCTGCCTTCAGCTTTTCCATGCTCAGCGCAGGAAATTTTCTACATATGTAGCCAAAACACGTCCCATCTCTGTTCAAAGCCTTTATAAATTGTTTCATCAAACCTAGTTTGATGTGCAGTGGTGGCAATATGATCCTTTCTCTGTAACCAAAGCTTCTTTGATGATATTTTTTTCTCCAACCACCATGTTTTCTCTCAGAGGCCACTGTCTTCTCACCCAGTGTTCATCTTTAGCTCTACTGTCCCAGAGACATATAAAGCACGGGTACTTGGTGTACCCGCTCTGCTGGCCCAGGAGAAAATTCACCATCTTCAGATCCACACAGATCACCCATTGGTGGTCTCGGTATATCTTTTCTAGGACTAGGGCGACTGTCCCGTGCTCTTCTCTCATACCGACTGAGTGACCAATTGGGATTGATCTGTATCTGTTGCTGTTGTGTAGAAGAACACATTTTAGGCTCCGTTTGGAGCTATCTATGAATAACCGCCATTCACTTGGTGTGTATTCCGATATGCCCATTTTCATCAGCAATCCGCGCACATTGTTGCAGAAAACTAAATCGTTCTCTTTTGAGAAGAAGGGCAGTAAATCCTTTTCTCTGTCGCGATATAACGTGATTTTGGTTCCCGGCAGCAGTAAATTTTTTTCTCCCAGCCTGGAAGCTAACAATTCAGACGATTTCTTCGAAAGACTTAAGTCCCTTATGAGGTCGTTTAATTCGTGTTGACTAAAACCTTCTGCAACTGATGACGGTCCTTCGAAATCACTGTCATTTTGCCCACATATGCTTTCTTTGTCAGTAGCAGATTCATCATCTTCTTGAGGGAGCTCTGGAAGATGGCTGAATGATGGGACAGGTATCTCATCTGAATGTGAAACAGGCCGTCTAGCTGAGTCTATGTCACTGTCAGGATACGTCCATTTACTCCGGTTATGTCCATTGATGCCCTTTATATTCACCAAACAAAAGTAACAGTCATCACTGTGGTTTCTCTGTTCTCTCCATACCATTGGTATACCAAATTTCAGGCATCTCCTCTTTCCATTGGTCCATTGCCGCAGATGCTCCGTACACGTTTTACACACAACATGAGGAGCCCATGGCTTATCTTGGTCCCCTAGTTGTACTTTGAAATAGGCAAAATAAGCTTTTTTCACAAAATCAGTAATAGTTTTTCTCTGTTCAATGAACGTGTACTCTCCGCAGATAAAACAAAACACATCTGGATGATTTAAACACTTTCTTCGTGATGAAGCCATGTCAACACCTGTAACAGGAAAGAATTCACGTTAGTACATGTATAATACACATGCAAAACAGCAACATCATAGCTACAATTTAATTATACAGATGCATTTAGATTTACGAGCAACTCATAATACCGTTCCAGAAGGGTAATAAAGTAGGTAATGACGTATGCAATATCTCAAAAACTAGAGCTGCTAGAACAAAATGGATGATATTTTCTGAATCAGTGGCATGAAAATATCCAGAATAAGGTCTAAAATCTCAGGCACCAAGAAAAAAATTTTTTTTTTGTTCCCCAGTGTAATATTTCACAGAAACATAGTAAACAGTCTTCTTTTAAAGTATTCTATTAGAAGCTGAATAGGATTAAAGAAATTGAGAATAAAAGAAAGGAAACCGAGACAATCAGCTTTTCATTCTATATAAAATTAACTAAACTAAGTTTTTCATACTGAATTTAGTAATAGTGAATAAAATTATGACACAAACTTAGTTTATTTTTTCCTTATTAACCTTTTTCCCCACCAAATTTCGGAAAATGTTAGGTTTTTGTATATAAAACAACTATCAGTAATTTCGATCTCGCATACCAACAAAATTTCCAGTTGACGAAACAAACCAATTTTTGTATCACCTGAAGATCAGGGCCCCCAGCGTTCTTTAGTTAGCTTTATAAGGCTAACTAACGAAAATATCACGACCTATCCTAACCAATCATTAGGTCAACTGTACGCCCATAACAATCACCACATATTTTGTCGTCTTAAATGTGATATAACACTTTGACTGCCGTGTTTATAATCATATCCCGTTGTACACGGCCAAACTTTTATTTAAGTTATTTTAGTCGTGTCTATTATTCCTTGATACATTTACTATATTAAATTTGGATTTTTATAAAGTTTAGAGAATTTATACATATTTTTTATGTTGGCCACATAGGTCCAACATGGCATAGTAGATTTTTTTTTTCTATTTTAGACCATGTTCGTCAAACGTGCCCAAAACTTTTAAACTTTGTTAAAAAAAAATTTTAACTTTTGCTAACCTTTATTTTTTATTTTTTTCAGTTTCTAAATTAGTAATTTAGCATTTCTAATTGATCCAAATATATCTATTTACTATATCAGTCGTTAAATTTTAGTAAAATGCCTCTGCCATTTCGTCCACAAACATTTTATGGAAAAGAAAATTTTTCAATTGAAAAACAATCGAAAAGTCCTTCAATTTCAATGACCAACCCAATTGTTTCTAAAAGTGCTCAGACGGCTGAAAGAAATAAACAATGTTTCAACCAGTTCTAATTCCGATTTAGATACCAATGATTATTCTACTGATGAAAATTACCAACCTAACACGAGTGAAACTTCTACGAGTGATTCGAGTTATGAACCCTCCAGCTATACTAATGAAGATGCACGCTAATGTAGACACTGAGTGGAAATCGGTAGACGCATCGAGTCAATGAAACTTTTCCTTTACATGCATTAGTGAATTATCTCGGAGCATTCTTACTTTACATAATACAACATCGATATTATTATTATTATTTTTGCATGTAAAAAGAAAATAAAAAGTACGAGTAAAGTACCTTATTTACCTATTTATATTTCCTCAGAATATATATTATAATGGGACATGTTGGATCAAAATGACCAACAGGCATAAACCATATATGAACAAATAATGAGGAATTTATCAGTCAGCCACATGCAAAATCGCATTATTTTATCTGTAGGCCACAAGTAACAAAACTTCTTTATTTAAAAACGTATCCTGTTGGATACATAGGACCAAAGTGGCCTGCTAGGACATAAATGTTGGACACACGAGACCAACATGGCAGACAGTGTTAAAAATAGTTCTCCATCAAAATCCGAACCGTTCTTTATATCTAGAAAGTTACATTATTATTTAGTTGTTTTGCGTGCTGAGTTCAAAAAAGTTACTTTTTTTGGAGAACTGAAAAATAAAAAAGGTTACAGCAATTTTTTATTTATAATATTAGGTTGATAAAAAAAAAAACTTATGAACTCAGGGCGCTAAACCACATAATAATAATAATAATAACGTACTTTCTAGTTATAAAGAATGGTCCTGATTTTGGAAAAAGATCCAAATAGTTTAAGGAACTTAAAAACTGTTATTTTAAATCCAAGTTAATTAACTCTTACATTTAAATTAAAATCTGATCCATAAAGTTCAATTATTTTAAGATAAAATTAAATAAATAATATTTATTATTAATAATGGTTGATTAAATTTTATTAAATAATTGTCACACATGTCAGCGAATATAGTGGTAATGAAAATACCCAGTTTTACTTTTTAATGGACAATTAATTACCTCGAACTCTCCTCATCCACTTACTGCTTTTCACCTTTTAGAAAACACCACCGTAATTAAATAGTGAATACATAACGGATCATAAAACCACTTTTAGTGGTTCCAAAATATATTGCATGAATTATATATCAAACAACTTAAGTATAGATAATATAAATTTAAACGAAATTTAAAATTTAAATTTTAAATATAATTTTAGAAAGTAAATAATAAAATACCCAAATATTTTCGAAAATATTTAAAACTGAATGAAAGAAAAAGTAATTATAAACATTATTTTATTTAATAGGGATAACTAAATAAAAATATGGATAAAATGAATGCACTGCACATTATAAGATTTCGGATATAATAAGAGTATAAAGCTCATTTTTAATCAAAATAAATATATTCTATTTGAAAAAAACATTTATTAATAATGGAACGTAATCATTGTAATATATATCATTTTTGGTTTGAAAACATCTCTGTACAAATAATATAATCAAATTCACACTTAAAATTTCAAACATCAATAATATTTTCGCAAAGTTTAATGACTCATTTTAGTTGGATCGTCTTCACCAAAAACACAATGTATCTCAGAAACGAAGCGATTGCCGTTATGTTCATAGAAACTTTTTACGCTTGTGGAAAATTAAGCAGCCTAAAAGGAGTTATCTTTACAGCTACCCGCGTCCACCCTTACCTCAGGTTCGAAAAGGTATTGTTTAAATTAAACTTAGGGCTCACAAAACTTGGACGCTGTTAATTGTTTAAGCATATTCACTTAAAGGAAATAATCCTTAAGGAAAGCTTAAACTCTTTACGTGATAGATTTAACTTTGTTTAGCTTAGACTAAGTTGGATACATTTAAATTGATAAATAAGTTAGTCTTTAACAAGCCTAACTATAAAGTATCGATTTAGGTTGCAACGTTATGCAAATGGTTGTTCCACAGTATATATCGCTAGTCAGATTAAGCTCGTGAATCGCAATTAACTCGTTTCAAGCTGATAACCCCAGTCAACCTGTCGGAGGTTCAATTTGACGATCGTTAATGAAATTCCAAACCAATCTAAATAGCTACCCCTGGATGGTTCTCCTCGTGTAAGACAATCCACAATGGCGTTCTCAAACACTTGGGTCAACGATTAACACCCGGGTATAAACATATAGTCATATACATGTGTGCTACAACGAGTAGAAATTAGAGTGAGGCGTGAAGCTTAGCCTCCATATACGAGTACAAGTGAATCAGCGAGAGATATGATAAGGTTCCGCTGACTGAGAATAAGGAGCTTAAAAGGAATTCTAAATCTTAAAAGAATTCGATTTATTAGAATCATTAGTGAATGATGTTAAATCTTGACATTTTATTATAAAGCGAAGTTAACCGAAATGATAACCGGCGAAAATTACGGAGTCAAAACCGATACATATTACTCGTATGAGAGCTTCGAACGAACTAAGATGGCGACTCGAGCTCTTTTCGCCGGCATCAAAAGGCGTCAAAAGAAGAGTATGACATTGTCGCCCATAATTTCCAGAAGCTGGAAGGAATTGAGATTCATTGCTCGGGCGGGCGTACGATTTTGGTTATATTTTTAGAATGCTGTTATTATGAAATAACACAGTATATATATATTATGGTTATATATATATGTATACTTTTAATAGAATACATAATTATTTTGATAATTCCTGAGCCCACTGTCTAAATATTTTAGACAACGCTCATACTCTTATTTTATTTGAAATCTTATTTTTTGCTGTGAATTCATTTTATCCATATTTGTCTTTAGTTATCCGTATTAAATAAAATAAACTTCATAACTACTTTTACTTTCATTTTGTTTCAAATATTATCGATTAAATTTGGTAATTTTATTATTTACTTTTGAAATTAAATTTAAAATTTGAATTTTAAATTTCGTTTAAATTTATTTTATTCTTATTTTTTGTCTATTATTTGTATTAATAAAATATATGATGTGGGATGTATTCTGTATTTTGTTAATGATCGTTTTTTCTAAAAGGTGAAATATAGAATGTACTGAAAGAGAGTTTGAGGTAATTAATTATCCAATAAAAAATGAAACTGGGTGTTTTCAATAATATTTTCATTACCACGATATTCTCTGACGTATGTGACAATTATTTAATAATATTTAATAAAATTTAGTCAACCATTAATAATTGAAATATACAATTTATTTTTATCGTAAAATAATTGAAACCTTATGGATCAGATTATAATTTTGGTACTTGTAGATTAATCTCCCCCGCCACCAAATTTTGACAATATTTTCGTTAAAACTAACGAAAATATCACGACTTAACCTAACCAATTATCAAGGGCGTACAGTTGATCTATTATAACATTGTTTCTTTCTGGAATAGTATTTACTATTTACTAATAGATCAACTGTACGCCCTTGATAATTGGTTAGGTTAAGTCGTGATATTTTCGTTAGTTTTAACGAAAATATTCTGTCAAAATTGGTGGGGAGAAGATAACCTACAAGTATCGTAATTTTCATTTAATTTTAAGATTTAATTAATTAATTAATTTGATTTAAATTTAAAATAACAGTTTTTAAGATGCTTTTTAATAAACTATTTTTTTAATCTTACATTTAAGACTACAAAATATGATATTTTGTAAACCATAAAAAAAATTGGTTTGTTTCGTCAACTAGAAAATTTGTTGGTATTATGCAAGATTTAAATTATTGATAGTTATATATATATATATATATATATATATATATATATATATATATATATATTAAACCCAACATTTTCCGAAGGGTGGTGGGGAAGAAGATTAATAAGGAAAAAAAAACTAAGTTCATATATATTTTTAATAATTTTATTCACTATTACTAAATGCAGTATGAAAATCTGAGTTTAGTTAATTTTATATAAAATGAAAAGTTGATTGTCTCAGTTTCCTTTCTTTTATTCTCAATTTCTTTAATCTTATTCAGCTTCTAACAGAATACTTTAAAAGAAGACTATGTTTATGTGAAATATTATTAGGGTGTAAGAGAAAATTAGTTCAGTTAATGTTTGAAGCAATGGTAGGACATATTACTGAAAATGGGAATCTTTTCCTTACAAGTACGAATTATTTTGGTGAGTCTATTCAAAGAATGCATTCGGTAAACTTAAAATGAGCTGTTTGGTTTTACTGCCATTTCTGCATTTGTGTGTGATGTCGTAGGCGTAGTGCCCAAGACAGTCGCCCCAATTCGCCGTCCCCTTAGGCCGGCCCTGGTATACAGTATACTAATGAACGATGACTAATTAATTGTTCTTTCGATGATCAGGACTTTTATTAATTACCCTATTTGTTAATGGGCTAAATTAATTCCTCTAAAAAAAATAATTATATATATATATATATATATATATATAGATAGATAGATAGATAGATAGAGAGATAGATAAGTGTAACAAAAGTCCGTTACCTTAATAGATTATCTTTTATTTATTACGAAAACAATAAATGTTCAAATCGCGTGCCATTTAGGTACAGGTACAGTGAATGTTCATTTTTTCACATACATCATATATATATATAAACTGTTAATCAGGTCGTTCTTTTTGAACTTTAACTTAATTTTAAATAAAAACAAGATGATCCATAAAGTCCGCATTATTTCATTTAAAAATATTTATTTAGAGTCAACGTTTCGGACCTTGGCCTATTCTCAAAACTAAAATAATTTTATGAACAGAGTTAAAATTCTTAGAAGAAATAGATAAAAAATCGGGATCACCCGAAGATCCGTCACTCCAGCGTTCTTTAGTTAGTTTTATAAGGCTAATTAACGAAAATATCACGACTTAACCGAACCACTCGTTAGGTCAATTGTACGCCCTTGACGATTGGTTAGGTTAGGTCGTGATAGTTTCGTTAGTTAGCCTTATAAAGCTAACTGAAAAAGGCTGGGGTGACGGATCTTAAGGTGATCCAAAAACGTATAAATAATAATGAAGTTTTAAAAGTTACCAAATCATTATTATTTAATAATTAGTTGGTAAAAATTTTTATAAACTGAAATAACAAAAAACGTGATAATTGTTTTAGTAGTACTTGAGTTTGGTTTTTAAATTGAACTATTGATTGAACTTCTATTCTTTTATGTTGTTTGAAATTATATAACTAAATTGTAATAACGTGGGGTGTTAGACCACGTTAGGTATTACGTTAGCAAATAGACATAAGAGGTACTTACAGGTGCTTTAATTTAGATCCTTTCAGGGCCTACCATTTGTGCCAGCCTCAACCAACCCAGTCCTAGTTTAATAATTTAGAAGCTATAGACATTACTCCTAACTGACATAATAATTAGACAACTTAAACTAATCACCAAATAGGAATTAGAATCAACGATTGCTGCAGATAAAAAAAATGCATACTGCTTTGGTCAGCCTAATAAACAAAAATGCCGCGTCTTCGTGTTTATCTTTATATGTTGCCATTTAGTTTCTTTTTAGTAACTTTTAGACATATATATACGTCACCTCACTCCTCCCCTACAAGTTGAGTCTATCAGGAGGGTGGGAGGCCTTAGTTAGTCGATCTGCGGAGTAGGGTTGATGAAGTAGGAATATTTGAACCTTATTTGAACCATTTTCATGAGAATCGGGCCTCCCTTCTGAAGGACTCTGGTCATCCTGCAATTCACGTTCCCATATCTGGTCCTGATGGCGTTCAATAGAAAGACCATCTTCTAGTTGGCAGTTGAAGGAAACGGAGCACGTTCTCAACTACACTGCTGCAGCAACACATTTTAGTCCAAACCCATGTTTGCGAATCATAACTGATCATTAGTTTGCGCTTCTATAACTCATTTTCTTAATGTGTCGTGATACAACTTCTGTTTTACCTGACGGCGTACAACTCGTTGCTGTAACGTTTCATTTGGACGTAACAGATCGAAAACGGAACGAATTCCCCGATCAATCATGAGTTTAGAAGGAGACATCCCCGTCGTTGTGCGAGGTGTTAGTTGATATTCAAACAAAAATTTATCCAACGCCACTTGCATTTCCTCCCCATGAGAATGACGCAATGCCGTCTTGAAAGTACGTACCATGTTTTCCGCGAGACCGTTAGTAGATGGGTGTAAAACACTAGACCGGACATGTCTAATGCCATTTTGGTGGACAAATGAACAAAATTCCTCGCTAGTAAAACAAGTACCATTGTCAGAAACCAGAACTACGGGTAAACCCCATAGACCGAAGCACAAATGGAGTAGGTGAATAGTAACACCCGAAGTTGTGGAAGTGGTTCGAAAAATTTCCACCCACTTAGTGTAGGGATCTACAATCACTAGGGAATAGATGTTATTTATAGGACCCGCATAGTCAACATGGATCGTTTGTCAAGGTATAGTAGGCCATTCCCAAGGATGAAGTGGACGTTTCTTTGGTAGATAGATCTCTGTTCTCTAGGCATTTTGACAGGAAACAACCAATGATTCAAGTTCTCCATCTAAACCAGGCTACCAGAATTAAGCTCTCGCCAGCTCTTTCATTTTTTCCATTTTTGTTGCGCCCATTCCTTCATTCGGAATTAATTCTGTGACCCCATAAGAGACAGCCATTTTGAACTGAGAGTCCTGAGTGACGTTGGCGAAAAGGCTATAATTCACTCTCAACCTTAGTAGGCCAACCAACTGAGCAGTAATGGATGACCGTAGACAGAAGAGTCTGATTTGGTCCACTGCTTTATCTGTACTGCAGTCACTGGAGTGGAGTTCAAAAACTCCTCCAAGTGAATCCATTCTGTAGGTATCGGGGCGCATTCATTTGTACTTTCTAAGGGCAACCTACTTAGAACATCAGCCGTACCTAGAAGTTTGTTTCACCGATGTACTAGTCAGATTTACAGGCTTGAAGAATCAGTGCCAATCGTTGAATTCCACCCGAGGCCATAACTGGAATATTTTTAGTAGGTGAAAATAAACCTAATAGAGGCTTATGGTCAGTGATTAGTTAATATTTTTTTATATATATTTTTAAATCAATATTTCGGACTTTGGCCCATTCTCAAGATTAAAATAATTTTATATAGTGAGTAACAGTCCTTTGTAGAAATACTGTAGCTTAAAAAAGGTATAAAACAGTGTAGCTTTAAAAGTTAACAGAACTTTAATTTTTATTATTTAGTTGGTAATTTTTTTTTATAATTTCAGATAACATATAAAGGAACAGAAGTTCTATCAATATTTAACTTTAAAAACCAAACTTAAATACTAATAAAACAATTATTACGTTTTTAGTTATTTAAAGTTATAACAAATTTTTAGCAACTAATTATTAAAGACTTGTTTTGTTAACCTTTAAAACTTCACAATTTTATACATATACTATCTACTTCTACTGAGAATTTTAACTCAGTTTATAAAATGATTTTAGTTTTGAGAATTGGCCAACTTCCAAAACGTTGACTCTTAAATATATTTTTTAGATGAAGTAATGCCAACTTTATGGATTATCTTGTTTTTATTTAAAAGTAAGTTAAAGTTCACAAGGATCGACCTGATTAACATTATATATATATATATATATATATATATATATATATATATATATATCAGGGGCGTCGATTGCTCTAAAATAGTGGGGTGGGGGGGGGGGGGCACTTCGCCTTCAAACAATGTGAAATCTGTGCCAGTGCCGGTGACACTTGTCAGTTTCGCGCTGCTCCTTCCTATCAAAATTAACAGTTTAAAGTCAATGAACCATTGTGTTACTTATCCACTAAAATTTGTGAATGTGCCAAGACTGCGCAGTTACAGTCTCTTCAGATAAACTGCAATACTTAACTAATAATATTACATAAAATATATCTTGAAAATTTTCTAGCGACATCCGGCACTGCCTTTATAATCCTATAAGGTGGCAGACAGTGACCTTGAAGTAACGGGTATACAAACAACCGAACGAGCGAGACCTTTAAACGGACGAACGAACCAACCAACCGAGTGAATTTTAACCCCATAAATTGCTCAAAATGGCTTCCAAAGGTCAGGTAAACGCCCTGAAATCAGAAATGAAGGACTTACCAAATAAGTATAATTCCCTCTTTGACTTAGTACACAAAAGTAATAGTGTAATCAAAGACCTTGAGGCAGTAATTAAAGTTGTACAACATAATAACAAATTATTAGAGGGACAATGCAAAACTGAAATATAGAGCTTGAAAAGAGCATTCAGTATGCACACGACGAGATAAAGGATCTTAACTCTAGTCTAAACTCGCTTACTAAAAATAATCGTAGCAAGAGATGAAAAAACGAGCACGATTCAATTAGGAATAAATTAAACAGCCTAGACCAGGGGTGGGCAACCTTTTGTTCAATGTAGCCACAGGTGCCACAGGTGCGGTGAATGAAAAGTAAAATTTGCCACACCATACATAAATTGAGAAACTAGGTTGATAAATCGAAATATAAAAAGAAAAACTGTTTAAAAAGTTTATTCAAAACATGTACAATCTCATGGCCAATTCGCCACTTGTGGCGATTGGCGACAGTGTTGCCCACCCCTGGCCTAGACGATAATTCACGTGCCAATAACTTAATCATAATGGGGGTATCTGAAATGAATAGAGAAACAAACGGTAAAACGAAGAAAAAGGTGGAGGACATAAAAGATAGAATGAATTTGGGGAATATTAAGATCAAAAGTGCTTTTAGATTAGAATTTCCTTTTTGTGTAGAATTTGTTTTTTTAGAGTTAAGACAACTGAATCTAAGACGCCCACTTCAGCTATAAAAGTAATATGTGAGGATGAAACTCGCAGAGATTTAATACTAAAAAACAGAAGAAAGCTGAAAGGATAAAAAAATCTTCGTCAATGCGTCGTATGTGAGGAAACACGTAAAATTCGTAAAGAAAAGCTCCCTAAACTCATGGAAGCGAGGAGACTTGGGAAAGTTGCCTACTTCCTTGGAGCGAAGTTAATTATTAAAAAAAGAGAAACTACTCCAACGCGGAATACTTCGATCAAAGGAGTTACCTTGTTAGTGAAGCAGCATTCGAAACTATGAGAACTACGAAAACGCCAGCCGACAGTCGGCACACAGGAGGCCTGCGAATAACTCTGCATACAACCTCATCAGTCGACTTTCCCATTCTCGGCTCAACTGGGCGGTAACTCCTTATTCCCGTATTCTGTATTTAGTGAAATTGTTTGAGAACTACTGTTAAATGGCTTTCATCAATAAAGACTTTCATAGTATATGTGCCGATATTAATAATTTCAATTCATTACCAAAAAATTCTGTATCCAGGTTAGAGAATCTAGAACAGGAATCTGGTGAGGGCACTTGCATGGTCTCATCGATAGACGAGTTTAATGCCTTTGTATTACAAAAAGATATTTATAAAAATCTTTCAGTGCTAAAGCTAAACATTCGAAGCTTACCGAGGAACTATAACTACTTATTGGCCGTTTTGAAAACTTCTACGGTCAAATTTAGTGTTATAATTCTCACGGAAACCTGGTTAAATAGTAGTATTAAAAACCTGTATAATATACAGTAGATAATTACGTGGCTTATCATACTGTAAGAGATGGTCAGATTGGTGGGGGTATCTCTGTGTATGTGCATCAAACTTACGACTCTAACGAAGTATTTTCTGTATGTAAGAGTGACAATGAAAACCTGATTGTTAATATAAAAGACAAAAAAAAGTAATGTATATTCTGTCTATGCAATATATAGACCACCTAATACTAATATCAATAGCTTTTTAATTCACTTATATAACATGTTATGCAACTTTCATAAATCGAATGCCATAGTTGCGGGTGCCTTCATCATCAATTTGCAAGCTGAAGCAATCTCTCATAAATTTTTAAACTTAATGAATTCTTTCTATCTTAGTCATATGATTACCAAACCCACTCGAGTCTGCAACTATGGCAATCGAATAACAGAATCTATGATTGATATTTGTAAATAGCAATGCCATCGTAAATTCTGAAATTATAACCACAAACATCAGTGATCATTTTCCTCCTTACGCTATATTCAGTAACACTGTTCAGGTTGCGGACAAAACAACTATTGATTACAAAATATTCTCAGAGGTTAACAAAAGAAAATTTATTGGGGCTGTAGAAAATACTCTACTTGACTGTGACGAACCTTTAAATGACCCAGATCATATGTTTCAGTTCTTCTATGACACCTTATTTCATATTTTTAATATTTGCTTTCCTTTAAGGAGAAAAACAGTTTCGCCCAGAAAGTGTCGCAAATCCATGAATCACTCCAGGAATTATCACTTCAATAAAGAACAGAGGTAAATTATTCAAATTGCAATTACAGAGCAAAATTCCTAAAATACAATATACTCAATACTGAAACAAATTAACTAAAATAATCAAAATTGCAAAATATAACTATTATAACAATCAATTTTCCAAACATAAAGGAGACATGAAAAACACTTGGACAACCATAAACAATCTTCTCGGAAAACAAATTAAGAAAAATTCAATAGAGAAATTAAATGTTGATAATAAAGAAATTACTGATGATACTGCTATTGCAAACTCTTTAAATGCACATTTTACTTCAATAGTGGATAAGCTTCGCTCACAATTATCATACTAAATAATGATCACTCACCTCTAGAATATATGCCACCCAGCCCACTAAATTCATTTTCTTTTATTCCTGCTACCTCTACTGAGGTCCAGAATATTAATGGTAAATTAAAAAATACAAAAAATAACATTCATGTACCTATATTGAAACTTGTGTAACTTTGGCTAAAATTATCAATCAAAGTATTTCCAAAGGAATATTCCCATCAATGCTAAAAACTGGTTGTATAACACCCCTTTTTAAAGGGGGTGATCCTTCACTAGCAACAAATTACAGGCCGGTGTGTTCATTTTCTGTGTTTAGCAAAGTTTTTGAAAAAATTGTAAAAAGTAGAATGCAGCAATATTTAGAATCCTACAATTTATTATCTCCAAATCCATATGGCTTCCGTAATAATAAAACAACGGAAATGGCTATTTTAAATCTTATGGAAATTGCAAATATAGCTAAAAAGAACAAAGAAATAATGATATCAGTATTTACGGATTTGAGCAAGGCGTTTGATGTAATAGACCATAATATTCTACTTAATAAATTATATTGTTACGGCTTTAGAGGAGCAATCAGTGATTGGTTTAAAAGTTATTTGTCCAATAGATATCATTTTGTATCAGTAAACAACTTTTGCTCAACTAAAGCGCTTGTCAAACATGGTGTGCCACAGGGCTCAGTTCTGGGTCCACTGCTATTTTTATTATATATATGACCTTCCACGTTCATCTGATGTACTGAACTTTATAATGTTTGCAGATGATACAAATGTCTCTTTTTCTTGCAAAGATGTTAATACAGCTAAGAATATATTTAATTCAGAATTCATCAGTGTAATGAAACGGTTGACCACCAATAAACTTCCTAAATACCAGTAAAACAAATTTCATGATTTTTACTAATAAAAGAAATGTATATATTGATAAACTTAATGTTAATAAAATCGCTATAAAGATGTGTACTGTAACAAAATTTCTCGGTGTAATGCTAGATAAGAATTTGCAATGGAGTGATCATGTAAATTATATCGCGAAAAAGATTTCAAGGAGCGTTGCTATAATGTTTAAACTTAGAAATGTAGTCCCTAAACAAGTTTTATTGGCTCTTTATCATACCCTTGTTCTTCCTTATATAACGTACTGCACCCTTGTTTGGGGAAACTCCGCTAACGACGCATTAAATGGTATCTTTGTCATCCAAAAACGAGCAATAAGGTTATTATCTGATGCTGATTTCCTTGATCACTCTAGTGCATTATTAAAGAGGTAACCTACTAAAACTCAACCATATAACCAAACTGGCACATTTTATTTTTATTTACATGTGTAAGAACAAAATCATTAATTTACAATGGGTAAATAGATATTTTGTAACTCATCAAGAATCCACTCGTATCAGACCAGAAATAGATCAAAGCATGCTATACCTCAATTTAGATTGTCTTCATCTCAAAAACTACCCATTTTCATTGGATTGAAACTATGGAATGACTTACATGCCGATATAAAAAATATTGTGAATGTAAATTTGGTTAAAACCAAGTTGAAATCCCGATTAATAATGGCATACTAACAAAAATCTAAGATAAATGTCCATTACTAATTATTAATTTCTCGTGTGTAATCTAGTATTAAAAATACATATCTTGGGATTGTTCAGTTTTTATCTCCCATGTATAATATTGGTTTCTTTGTATGGTATTGGTATAGTGCCTTCAATGGTGACCTTGTATTTGTCATGTCAGAGTGATAATCTAAGATAAATAAATGTTTTAACTATTAATAATACTTATTTACTTATTTATTATTATTAATTAATAACAACTAACTGTTTATTTTTAATAAGAGCCCAGTAAAGCCCAAAGCTTAAGGGCCAAATTAAATAAAATAAATAGTCGAGCTTCACAATTATTCATGTCTTTCTAAATTGAAAAGAATGTATTTATTTTATTATTATTAATAAAGGTTATTCAATTCAATATAAACAGCGAATCAAACAATACTCTGAGTAGCTGTTGCGTGTAATATATCAATGTCGTAATTTACCATTTACCCGTTTTTTGTATTTTTCTCAGCATGTTGAAAAAACTCAATTGTATTTAATCATTTTATGTCTGTCTTTATTTAAACATTTTTTTTGCAAAATAAGAAACGCAATACAAAATATTTATAATATTTAACCTTTCATGTAACATAATATCACACACATGTTTAACCGAAATAAATATTTTATTACTCGTAGACAAGAGAGGTCAATGTACATAAACTGATAACAAAATATGTTCGTGAAATATAAAACAAATGAACTGCACTTTGATATTGAAAATGATACGTAACAAAACAGTTTATTTAACATATTTCCATTTCGCGTACTTGATGACCAAGAACACACAAATGCTACGTGCAGTTATTAAACTGCAAATTAACAGCTAAATTCCATAGTAAATATACACTGGTGTTCAGGACAATAATTTATAATATTGCTATTACATTTGCATATGCATACAATACGACATGCAACGTCTTATTAGGTGCCATTAATAGTTAGCATTTATAGCAATTCATCCACGAAAGTGGGGGGAACAACTGGTAGGTTGTCCCCCCTTTGTAAAAAGTGGGGGAGGGACATGTCCCCTGCATCCCATCCCGCAATCGACGCCCATGATATATATTTTGTACGTGAAAAATTAACATTCAGTGTAGTTTAGTAATTGAATTAACATGAACACCTAAATGGCACGCAATTTCAAAATTTATTGTTTAATTTAATAAATAAAAGAATGTATTATGGTAACGGACTTTTGTTACACTAATTATATATATATATATATATGCAAATAACTGCAATGACCGCGCAGTATATAAATGAATAGAAACGACATAAGTATTAAGGAACGTTTCTGCACACGAGGAGGAGAGATAACGAAATAATGAAAAATGAGGCGAACCGCCTGGGAATCGAACCCAGGGCCTTCCGGCAATTGGAAGGCCCTGGGTTCGATTCCCAGGCGGTTCGCCTCATTTTTCATTATTTCGTTATCTCTCCTCCTCGTGTGCAGAAACGTTCCTTAATACTTATGTCGTTTCTATTCATATATATATATATATATATATATATATATATATATATTACAGGGTGGGCGGAAAGTAGCTCCCTAATTTAAATTACATATAAATTATGTATAAATTGTGATTGTATTGTTATATTGTTATGGTGTGTTCTCTAAAGTGGTATAATTGTAACGGTAATCTTTTTTTCTCTAAAGTGTTCTCTTTGTGTTCTCTAAAGTGGTACAATTGTAACGTTCATTTTTTTTTTTCATTTCAGATTGAAGGGTAACATGGCTGAGCGTTTAACACTGCAGGAGCGTGCCCAGTTGGCGGCACGGTACGAAGTTTGGCAATCTGTCGTTCGAGTTCAAAGATGGTGGCGGGCCATTCACGGACCACGTGCCCAAGTGGACCCGAAAACAATCAAGAACTGCCACTCGAAGCTCATGACCACGGGGTCTGTGGCAGATGTTCGAAGATGTGGTCGCCCTTCGACATCCAGGCCCAGGAGACGGTGCAGGCAGTTCAGGAAATGTTCGCACGGAGTCCACGAAAGTCAACTCGCCAGGCAGCTCGGGAAAGTGGATTCTCCCGCTACTCAGTGCGAACTGTGCTGAAGAAGGAGCTGAACTGGCGTGCGTGCAAGCCGCATTACTGCCAATCTCTCTCGGACGAGGACTGCGACATTCGCATGGAGTTCGGGGAAATCATGCTGGCTTGGCATGAAGACTGGCCCCATCTCTTCCGCAACATCCTCTAGAGCGACGAGGCGGTGTTCCACGTCGGAGGCTTTGTCAACCGCCACAATTGCCACTACTGGGCAGGAGAGGATCCCATGGTTACCGCTGAAAAACGGCAGAATCGGTTCAGTGTAACGGTGTGGTGTGGTATGACCTCAGATCAGGTTGTGGGCCCGTTCCTTCTGCGTAACACCATGAATGCTGAGCGGTACCTTGCTATGTTGCGAAACGAGGTCTGGCCGGTTGTCAGCACATGGGAGAACATCGACGATCTGATATTTATGCAAGATGGCGCCCCTCCGCACTTCGCTCTTGTTGTCCGTGAGTGGCTGGATGCCCACTTCCCTGGGCGTTGGATGGGTCGTCGTGGTCCACATCAATGGCCAGCCAGGAGCCCCGACTTGACACCGTGCGACTTCTTTCTTTGGGGGTGGGTAAAGGAAGAAGTCTACCGCACCAAACCGAGGACATTGGAAGAACTGGAGGACCGAATTCGGGAAGTCATGTCCTCCATCCCGCCGGAGTTCCTGCTAAAGTCAGTGGACGCCATTCCTGGAGCCCACATTGAATTTTAGAGAAAACCTACCATGTATGCCTACCTTTTCATATTATTTCTTCTGAAATAAATGGATAATATACGTATTTTTTTTACCAATCCAAAATAGGGAGCTACTTTCCGCCCACCCTGTGTATATATATATAATATATATATATATTATATATATATATATATATATATATATATATATATTAGATAGGAATTAATTTAGGTCATTAACAAATAGGGTAATTAATAAAATCCCTGATCATAAAAGTCGGGATCATCGAAGGAACAATTTATTAGTCATCGTTCAATTCAATTTAGTTCATTAGATTAGTATAATCTACATCAGGGCCGGCTTTAGGGTGTGGCGTGTAGGGGCGACTGCCCGGGGCACCGCGCCTACGACTCCACACAAATGCAGAAATGGCAGTAAAACTAAACGGCTCATTTTAAGTTTACCGAATCCATTTTTTGAATAGATTAACCAAAATAACTTACTTAAAGGAAAAGAATCCCATTTTCAGTAATATGTCCTACCATTACTTCAAACATTAACTGAACTACATTTCTCTTACACCCTAATAATATTTCATGTAAACATGTAGTAAACATAAAGTCTTCTTTTAAAGTATTCTGTTAGAAGCTGAATAGGATTAAAGAAATTGAGAATATAAGAAAGGAAACAGAGAATCAGCTTTTCATATTATATATATATATATATATATATATATATATGATACACACAGACCGTGCATGGAACAAGGAACTCTTCTGGGATAATTAAATCCACTATAGTCCGAATAAGTAATGGTAAATGACAAATACCATAGTTTTTCTTTTTCATGATGCAAGCCCAACGTGGGCAACGGGTCTCTCGCAAAGAGGTCCCATAAATATAGCTTCCCTCACCAGCTATCTGCAAAGCAGACAGGATCCAGCTTTGGGACATGGATCTAGGGTTTAAAGCAGCCTAGCCCCACTACATTTAGAACCTCAATATAAGTAAAAGACTCGTTGCATTCACGTCGGATTGAATAAATCAAAGAAAAAGGGGTAACTATTATATTTTTAGCCAAAACCAAAACTTAAACCTCAACTGGCAGAATTGAGCGTCCACTTTTCAAGGCACATAACATGTCCGTTTCATGATGGGAATGAACTCAGAATGGTTCCCCGAGTTTTTTATGATACACACAGGGAACCATTCTGAGTTCATTCCCATCATGAAACGGATAGGTTATGTGCCTTGAAAACTGGACGCTCAATTCTGCCAGTTGAGGTTTAAGTTTTGGTTTTGGCTAAAAATATAATAGTTACCCCTTTTTCTTTGATTTATTCAATCCAACGTGAATGCAACGAGTCTTTTACTTATATTGAGGTTCTAAATGCAGTGGGGCTAGGCTGCTTTAAACCCTAGATCCATGTCCCAAAGCTGGATCCTGTCTGCTTTGCAGATAGCTGGTGAGGGAAGCTATATTTATGGGACCTCTTTGCGAGAGACCCGTTGCCCACGTCGGGCTTGCATCATAAAAAAAAAAAACTATGGTATTTGTCATTTACCATTACTTATTCGGACTATAGTGGATTTAATTATCCCAGAAGAGTTCCTTGTTCCATGCACGGTCTGTGTGTATCATAAAAAACTCAGGGAACCATTCTGAGTTCATTCCCATCATGAAACGGACATGTTATGTGCCTTGAAAAGTGGACGCTCAATTCTGCCAGTTGAGGTTTAAGTTTTGGTTTTGGCTAAAAATATAATAGTTACCCCTTTTTCTTTGATTTATTCAATCCGACGTGAATGCAACGAGTCTTTTACTTATATTGAGGTTCTAAATGTAGTGGGGCTAGGCTGCTTTAAGCCCTAGATCCATGTCCCAAAGCTGGATCCTGTCTGCTTTGCAGATAGCTGGTGAGGGCAGGGGCGGATTAACATTTTCTGGGCCTTAGGCTTAGTATGTATGATCGGGCCCTTTTATTCATATACTATAAAAATTTAATTTTCATTAAGGGAGTAATGCATAATAGCGCACAAAACAAGTGTGAACGTGGTTGAACGTGTTTACAGCGCTGTGACTTGTCGCTAGGCTACAAATATCATAATTGATGCACATCGAGTGGGAGCATTTGCATAAAATTGACCGTCAGGATATTATTAATGAATTCGCAGGCAAAAAATGTCGCAAATTACAATTTTAAATATTTCTATTATTATATATGTATTTCAATTTTTATGTATCTCATTTTCCGAAATAAATACTTTTGTTTGATTGTTTTTTTTTACTTATACACATATTTTTGGCGGGCCCCTAAGACATCCGGGCCTTAGGCTTCAGCCTGTGCAGCCTATAGGGCTATCCGCCACTGGGTGAGGGAAGCTATATTTATGGGACCTCTTTGCGAGAGACCCGTTGCCCACGTCGGGCTTGCATCATGAAAAAGAAAAACTATGGTATTTGTCATTTACAGTGGTGGGCACCGTTAACCAAAAAGTTAACTTCGATAACGATAATCCGTTAACCCCAATTTTTAAATCCGATAACGATAATCCGTTAACCCCAATTTTTAACTCCGATAACGATAATCCGATAATTTTACTACAAAGTTAACGGAAGTTAACGATAATCCGTTAACGATAACTATTTCTTTACTAACATTTAAAAAAATCAAGGAAAAAAAGCTTTAAAACCCATAGAAAATGTTTATTTATGCAAAATCCAACAATAAATAGGTATTTAACTATTTTTATGAAGTTTTGCAACTTTTTTGCTTAACTTTTTTTTTTTTTTTTTTAATAAAAAATGTACTGATTACATGTTTTGAAACCCTTGTAACCACTACCATTAACTAAATTTTAATTTACCAGAGAATTATTATGGCGGGAACTGAAAGGTAAAATTAAATTTTAGGCACATTTATTAAAGACTGACACAATGTGCTGGTTGCCCTTCAGAAAGACCAACTTCTCAAAGTTAGGCCCAACTGCCAGTCTTGACCTCTTGGGCCTCAGGATGTCCTTGCCGAGAGAGAGGAGCCGTTCCACTGCGGCAGAGGACGGAATTGGCAGACTGAAGTTATGGCGGTTTGAATTCATTCGCGGAGCGGTGATCTTTCGTGAATGACTCCTCGCAGTTAACGTGTTAACGGACTTTAACAGACTAAATATCGAGTTATCGGAAGTTAACTGGTCCGATAACGATAAATGGACATTAACTTCCGTTAATTGTCCGTTAAAAAAGTTAACTTCGTTAATTAACTGTTATCGGATTAACGCTTTAGTGCCCAACACTGGTCATTTACCATTACTTATTCGGACTATAGTGGATTTAATTATCCCAGAAGAGTTCCTTGTTCCATGCACGGTCTGTGTGTATCATAAAAACTCAGGGAACCATTCTGAGTTCATATATATATATATATATATATATACACACACATTTAACTGCAATGACCGCGCAGTATATTAACGTATAGAAACGACGTAAGTATAGAGGAGTGTTCTGCACACGAGGAAGAGAAATAACAAACAAATGAAAAATAAGGCACCCGCCCGGGAATCGAACCCAGGATCTTCCAATTGCACGTCTGACCGGCAATTGGAAGATCCTGGGTTCGATTCCCGGGCGGGTGCCTTATTTTTCATATGTTTGTTATTTCTCTTCCTCGTGTGCAGAACACTCCTCTATACTTACGTCGTTTCTATATATATATATATATATATATATATAATACGTTCCATTATTAATGTTTTTTACAAAGATAATTTATTTATTTTGATTTAAAATTAGGTTTATACTCGTATTATATTTGAAATCTTAGAATTTGTCGTGCATTCATTTTATCCATATTTATCTTTAGTTATCCCTATTAAATAAAATAACCTTTATAATATCTTTTACTATAATTTTCCTTTCAATATTTTCGATAAAACTTTAGCTTTTTATTATTTACTTTATCGAATTAAATTTAAAATTTAAGTTTTAAATTTCGTTTAAAATTATATTATTTTCAATTTCATTATATGACATACTTCATGTAATTCATTTTGGAGATCACTAAAAGTGATTATTATGATCAGTTATGTACTTACCATTCACTATTTTATTTATGATGGTGTTTTCTGATAGGTGAAGACCACTATACGTATAGATAAGGAGAGTTTGAGTAATTCATTATCCAATAATATTTTCATTACCACCAATGTTCCCTCTAATTTTTTTTAGTCCGTGTGCGCAAGAAATTTTCGTTGTGCATAACATTTAGATTCATGGTGAAAAATTGTGCAAACTTTTCTGAGCGCTATTATCTTCAAAATTAAATATATATAAATATTAAATACTTAATAAATATTATTTCCATAAGGTGATAGCTTGATCATTACGGTACTATTAAATGGATATTAAAAAACTGTTTACAGTATTATATATTCTTTAAAAAGAAAACATTTTATCCATTCTAAAAATAGGAATAAAAAAAAATAGTAAAATAAAATTCAACAAAATAAAGAAATAAAATAAAAATAACATTAATTGGTGCTCTTCCAATACGTGCTCTATCGTAAAATTTACATTCCAATATGTGCTAACTAACGAAAATATCACGACCTAACCTAACCAATCGTCAAGGGCGTACAATTGACCTAACGATTGGTTAGGTTAGGTCGTGATATTTTCGTTAGTTAGCACATATTGGAATGTAAATTTTACGGTAGAGCAAATATTGGAAAAGCACCCATTAATTGAAAATGACTAGTATTTTTTAGTGATGGGACGATTAATCGGAATCGAGAATCGGAAAAATCGAGCATTTTTCAGGAATCGGAATCGGAATCGAGAGAATTGTACCATGATTTCCGATTCTTAAAACGATTCTTTAACTTTTAATTAAACCAGTTTTGTAATGTAAACTTTAAAATTTAAATGAAAGAGGATAACAAATTTTATTTTTATTGTATTGTAGCTATACATTAAAACATGTATATCCATGATGTGTAATCAAGAAGATTAAAATGAATTGTTACAACTTACAGTTGATTTTTATTTTTAAACCAATCTATTATAATTTATAATTTATATTACCATACTCATAATGTAAATAGTTAATCTTACCAGAGTAAAATATGACAATTTCCAGAAAAACAAGTATAGAATTATATTTAAAAATATTGAGAATCGGAATCGGAATCGAGAATCGTATCGGAATCGAGACTTTTTAGTGGTATCGGAATCGTTAAAAATTTTGGTATCGTCCCATCACTAGTATTTTTAGCATTTAGCAATTTAAAACAGACTATCAAGATTAATACATGATTTTATCCATTCACAAATAGGAATAAAATAAAAAATAATAAAATTCAATAAAATAAAATATAATCAAAATAACATAAATGAAAGTGCCTTTCATTTAAGTATGATTATGATTTCTTCCTACGATCTTTAGCATTTGCCCATTCCAAATAAACTCTATGAAGATTAATACATCCGTCATCATTCAGGTAACTTTTAATTCGCATGAGCATGTCCAAATGATTTTCTTTCAAACGGTCTCTTAATTTGTTCTTTATAAAATTCATTAAACTGAAATTTTTGAAATTACTTCATTTACTGTCGTGACTCATGATACGCTTGAGCCTGTGCGCATTTTATTTTGCTGTGTGCGCGGGTTTCACAACGCGTGTGCGCGCGCACACGCGCACACCTTAGAGGGAACATTGATTACCACCCTATTCGCTGACATATCTGACAATTATTTAATGTTAATATTTAATAAAATTTAGTCAACCATTACTAATAATTAAAATGTAATTATTTTTTATCTTAAAATAACTGAAACTTTATGGATCAGATTTTAATTTAAGATTTAATTGATTAATTTGATTTAAATTTAAAATAAAATCTTTAAGTTGCTTTATAATAAACTATTTTTAATCTTACATTTAAGACCACAAAATATGCGATATTTTGTAAACCATAAAAAATTGGTGTGTTTCCTCAACTAGAAGATTAATAAGGAAAAATAAACTGAGTTCATGTATATTTTTAATAATTTTATTCACTGTTACTAACATCCAGTATGAAAACTAGCTGTCATGCCAAGCACTTGCTTTTGTGGCGGATCACTAAATGACTACTTTTATCTTTTTCTCCTCAAAGCTTTCTTCAACAGTCTCTTCATTCTCACAGCTATTCTAGCCTCTCTGTTATCTGCTCTTCCAGTCTCTTTTTTTCAACAGTTTCCTTCATCCTAGTAAATGAATTTAAAATTTTACTTTTTTCTCGCTTAATTTCCGCTTCATCATAAGTTTCAATTAAACAGTGTGGGTGGTTTTTTTTTTGGTTTTTTTTACCACGCTCTTTTCTCATTAAGGTTACTTCATGAGTTTCATGACGCCTTAATGATGAATGAAGTACTGCATCTTGAGCTCTCCTCGCTGCTCTTTGATCACGCGTTTCACGTCGATAATTTTATTTTATGCTGATGCTTTTACGCATAAGTAATTGGGGGGTCTGCTAGAAAAGAACGCAGCCATGAAAATCTTGAGCTTCACATTGTGTCAAGATTTGTGAAGCTTCAGATTTTCATGACTATAGTTTTAGTGACCAAATAATTGAACCCCCAGTTAGGACCGCAGGCCACCCTAATTACTGTGGGATACTACGAAAAATAAAAAACGATTTGAATAATTAAAATTTAATACAATCAGTCCACCGCAAGTGCTGGGCATAACAGATAGTTTTAAATAAAAACATGATCCATAAAGTTTGCATTATTTCATATAAAATTATTTAAGAGTCAACGTTTCGGACGTTAGCCTTTTCTCAAAACTAAAATCATTTTATAAACCGAGTTAAAATTCTCAGTGGAAATGGATAAAAAAAAAACATAAAATAGTGAAGTTTTAAAAGTTAATAAAACAAATTTTGGATCTTATTAAAAATTTGGACTGTCAAATTTTTTTGAAAATTTTGTCACTAGTACAGTTTTTTATGCTGATTCTAACTATGCAACTCATTTTTTTGTGGAAATATTTAACATTTTATTGGCGTTTGTTCGCAGGAATAGTGCCAGCTTCTCCATACGAACTCGCAAAAAACAGTAATTTTTGATGTTATTATATAATGTTTATTTGTTGCCTGCTTACGCCTAGTTTAGTGTGAATATTATTGTTGTAGTATGAGCATATGATAATGCAGTGCTGTAATCTATCTACTTGCGAGTTGCCTCCGGTCAACTGAATGCCCTTGACGATTGGGTAGGTTAAGTCGTGATATTTTCGTTAAAACTAACGAAAATATTATGACAACCTAACCAATCGTCAAGGGCGTACAGTTAACCTAACCGGGCATTCAGTTGACCTAACCGAGCATTCAATTGACCGGGGAATATTAATAACAAAAATTATTGTTTATGCGAGTTCGTATGGAGAAGCTGGCGCTATTCCTGCAAACAAACGCCAATAAAATGTTAAATAGTTATTTCCACAAAAAATGAGTTGCATACTTAGAATCATCATAAAAAATTGTACTAGTGACAAAATTTTCAAAAAAATTTGAGTCCAAATTTTTAATCTATCAACCACTTTCTTTATTGTGTGGAAAGATGAACAGCTGGGTTTTGCTGCGCGCCGGCTGCCGTCGGGTCTCGAACCCGGGGCCAATGGATTCGTAGTCAGCGACGCTAACCACTAGACCACCGAGGCGCCATATATATATATATATATATATATATATATATATATTAGTGATGGATCGAGTGGTCGGTTTTTCACAACCGCGGTTGCGGTTGTGTTTGCGGTTGCCGAATTTTTTCCAACCGCGGTTGCGGTTGCGGTTATCATATACTAGGAAAAATGCGTAATTATTAACTGGATTTAGCCACTATAGTGCGATTTAGCCACACTTGGTACATAATATATACTAAATAGTATTTATTTAGTAAATACCTTATGTTGAACACAAGTTTTGCAATACACCGCTACCGCTATTTGTGTGTTGCAAAACTTGTGTTCAACATAAGGTATTTACTAAATAAATACTATTTAAATGAAGTATATTCTAAACTTATATAGCTATTATGAAAGAATAGGTCAAATTAATTAAAACCATATTTTGCACTAAGTGTGTTACCAGGATGAGGGACGAGGACCCATCGCACTGTTCATCCCACCTACCACTTTCCCCAGCCTCCACCCATTGGAAAGTTATGGATTATTATTCAATTGAAAAACTGATGTCAAACTTAATGACAGGCAGTGTGAATTTCAAGAATAATATTTTTGCTGCATTTTCACCTTTCAAGCGGCAACGCCTCTCATCGTACAACGTTCCCGCTCCACTGAAGAGCTGCTCGCTTGGAATGCTACTTGAAGGGCAAGCAAGATATGTTCTTGCAATACAGCCAAGTTCTTTGTATTTTAGTTCGTTATCTTTCCACCACTGAAGAGGATCATCGTCGGGAGCAATTCTTTTTTCTTTGTGATAGTTGTCTAGAAGAACTCGCATCTTCTTGTTGATCCTTGGTGAACTTTCTTCTTCTTCACTGCTTGAACTCAAAAATGCATTCATCGAGTCCAGTAGTGACGACTTTGAAGAACTTGGCTCAGGAGAATCAGTCATTCGGGCTCTTTTTGGCTGCTTTTTGACTGGTTCAGGGTTTGTTCAGGGTTAAAATTAACTAAGCTTTTACAACCGCAACCGCACTTATGGAACGGCGGTTGCGGTTACGGTTGCGGTTGTGAATTTTTGTGCGGTTGTAGTGCGGTTGCGGTTGCGGTTATTCGATCCATCACTAATATATATATATATACAGGGCGTCCCAAAAAAATATATACACACTTTAACAGCTGATAGCTCAATTGATGTTTCTTTCTTTCCAAGTTAAACCCATTAGAATTAATAATGGCAGTCAGACTAAGCTTTGAACAAAGGAAATTCATTCTAAAATGCTACTGGAAGTGTGAAAACGCAGTTGAAGTGCAAAGACAGTTTAGGAGGGAGTTTCAAACAGATCCACCAACGCGACTTACCATCACTCGAATTAGAGATAAGTTTGAAGCCGATGGAACTGTTCAGAATGTCCACAAGAAGCGTTCCGGAAGACCACGGACATCGACAAGCCCCACAAAGCAAGAAAGAGTACTGGAAACGTATCACCAAAGTCCAAGAAAATCTGTGCGGCAAGCGAGTCGTGAGGTAGGAATTTCAGAATCGTCTGTCCAACGCATTTTGAAGCGCTGTCAATGGAAAAGTTACATTCCAAGATTAGTCCATGCTATTAATGAAGATGATCCGGACCGAAGAGTGGAGTATTGCGAGTGGTACTTGGCACGATGTGGGTATGGATTGGACGAAGGGGTTTCGTAGAATACCCTCCGCGTTCACCAGACCTCACACCACTAGACTTTTTTTTATGGGGATACTTAAAAGACAAGGTCTACGCTATAAAACCTGCAACAGTCGCTGAATTGAGAGCAGCCATTGAACGAGAATGCACACAAATACCAAACGAAATGTTTCGTGATGTTTGCGATTCCATTGCTTCGCGTTATCAGCAGTGCCTGGACCAGAACGGACGTCAGTTTGAAAACAGGCGTTGACAAAACAATTAAATAATGTCTGTAGATTCTATTACATTTTGAAAATGAAATGTATTTTAATAAACACTGCCTTTATAATTATTTAAAGTGTGTATACATTTTTTTGGGACGACCTGTATATGTGCAGGGGTTGGACAAAATAATATGAACACCTTGATAAATGGCGGTTTTTATTCTTAATATGGAGTTGGTCCTCCTTTAGCGGCAATAACAGCTGCAATGCGTCGGGGAATTGATTCATACAGCTTTTGGACAGTGGCTAGAGGAATCCTGAGCCATTCTTCGAGCAAACTCTGCTCCAGTTTCTCCAAAGACGCCGGTGGTGGGAATCGGCTTCTGACCTGCTGCTCCAACTGACACCACAGATGCTCGATAATGTTAAGATCCGGGGATTGTGGAGGCCAATCCAAGCGTTCTACTTCAATAACATGCTCTTCAAACCAGTTTTTAACGACCCCAGCGGTGTGGATTGGTGCATTATCATCCTGGAAGACGGCGCCGCCATTGGGAAACAGCGTTTGGACCATGGGATGGACCTGGTTAACCCTACCATGCAGTACTACAGATGGGCCAAGAGTATTCCACGATATTGCTGCCCAAACCATCACAGATCCGCCTCCATGCTTAACGGTTGGGGTCAGGCAGTCGGGGTCATAAACATCTTTAGGCTGTCTCCAGACGTAAACTCGACCGGAACATGGAAATAGCGTAAAGGAGGATTCGTCGGAGTAGACTACATTCTTCCACCGGTCCATTGACCAATTCTTATGGTCATTACACCATTTTCTGCGCCGCTCAATGTTGATGTGCGAAAGGAAGAGTTTGGCAACTGCAACCCTCCCATGGTATCCAGCTCCATGGAGCTCGCGACGTACAGTTCTGGTCGATACCGGGCTTGCAAGATGCTGGTTAAGCTCTGCAGTCACTTTTGGAGCTGTGGTCTTATGGTTCTTTGTCACAATGCGCTTTAGCACCCGGCGGTCTCGATCACACAGCTTCTTCTTGCGTCCACTATTGCATTTGTCGGTGCTTGTCTTTCCATGGTTTTGGTATGCAGACATGACCATAGAGACAGTTCCTCTGGATACATTGAACATCTGAGCGGTTTTCGTCACCGATGCACCAGCCATCCGCGCTCCGACAATTTGCCCTCTTTGGAAGTCTGACAGGTCTTTCATAACTGCTAATTCATAATTCACTCAGATCTGTAAAAACAACGTGAGGGTTATAACATGACGTATACACTCTCTGTTACGCATTTAAATAGGTTTGCCAGTCATTTGACCGTTTACTTTGTGTCTGAGCAGTCCGTAAAGATAACCGGTGAAATCGGCGGGTTTCATATTATTTTGTCTAACCCCTATATATATATATATATATATATATATATATATATATATATATATATATATATATATATATATATGTGTGTGTGTGTGTGTTATGTGTGTGAAAAATTAACATTCAATGTAGCTTGCATAATCGAATTAACATGTATGAACACCTAAATGTCACGCAGTTTCAACATTTATTTTTTTCGTAATAAGAGAAAATCTATTAAGGTAACTGACTTTTGTTACACTTATTTATATATATATATATATATATATATATATATATATATATATATATATATATATTGAATAACCACTAAGGGAAAAAGAAACACAAAGTGGTGCTCAAGCGCTTTCGTCTAATGACATTCTCAGGAACAATGTTTCCTGAGATGTCATTAGACGAAAGCGCTTGAGCACCACTTTGTGTTTCTTTTTCTCTTCGTGGTTTTATTCATCATATATTTTTTCACGTGTCACTTTCGTGAAATAATTTTCATATATTATATATATATATTTTTTGTTTTGAGGAATTAATTTAGTCCATTAACGAATAGAGTAATTCATAAAAGTCGTGATCATTGAAAGAACGTGATCATCGAGGGAACAATTAATTAGTCATCGTTCATTAGTACTGTATACCAGGCCCTGCCTTAGGGTATGGCGAATTGGGGCGACTGTCCTGGGCACTGCGGCTACGACATCACAGACAAATACAGAAATGGCAATAAAACCAAACGGCTCATTTTAAATTTACCGAATCCATTCTTTGAATAGACTCACCAAATAACTTTTACTTATTAGGAGAAGAATCCCATTTTCAGTAATATATCCTACCATTACTTCAAACATTAACTGAACTACATTTCTCTTACACCCTAATAATATTTCATGTAAACATGTAGTAAACATAAGGTCTTCTTTCAAAGTATTCTGTTAGAAGCTGAATAGGATTAAAGAAATTGAGAATAAAAGAAAGGAAACAGAGAATCAGCTTTTCATTCTATATAAAATTAACTAAACTCAGGTTTTCATACCGCATTTAGTAATAGTAAATAAAATTATTACAAATATATATGAACTTAGTCTTTTGTAGTAATGCCTAGTTAAGAATATTAATTTTTGTTTAATTAAGATTATAATGTTTAATATAAATCATTTACTAATAATTGTGAAATTGTTTGGCAATCCTGAACAGAGGCCGACAGAGCGGGCTACCCCCAAAGGAGTCAGTCTTTAGGCGGCGCGTTAAGCGTGAGGTTGGCGCCATGTAACGTAAAATTTAATTAATTGTCTTGCCCCTCTCCGACGTAAAATGTTATAGTAAAATTCCGTACTCGCATCCCCCTAAATTACTTAAACCATTTTCGGAAGTAAATAAAATATTAACAAGTGTTAAAAGAGTGTTAATGAACCCCCCCTTTGTTTTGTAACGGCTTTCATAGTCTCGGCGTGGCTACCATGAAGTTAGACGGTACAGTGAAAACGAGTGTAGAGAAAGCAAGCGATAAATGAAATAGAGAGCCGATAGAAAGAGTAAATAATGAAGAAAATAAATAATAAACGTGTTCACTATATTTGGTGGCAGCTAACCTTATTAAATTGTTATCAATTTAATAATACGAACCCATGCATTCCGTTAGGCTTATGCATTATTTTTTCGTTTCTGATAAATAGGAATTCAAAATTTGTGCGTGTGTTCTTTCGACTAATCACGATCGTTTTCACGTTCTCCGTATAAAGAAAATTAGTAGATATTCTTTTTCGCTACCCGTTTTAGAGTAATTATCAAATTAAACAAAAATTCATTGCAAATTTCAAAATGGCGCCCCTTACATTCCAAATTATTCTGAGTCGCGTCGCTTCAAAAAAGTTCGTGCGTCAAAATTTTTTTTGTTTGAGATTGAGTCTAGAGACTCAAAACTTCTTTTAGTAGTTGTGGAGTCGGTTTTCCGTTGGAGTCAAAACATTTGAGTAACAGTAAATTTCAGAGTCGTTTGTTTCCGAATTCGTTAGCTTTCGTTCAGCCCGTCGGAGAGGTATATTTCAAATCGTTCGTTGCTGCCGAGACTCAATTCTTTTCACTTCATTTCGTTCACCTTTTCTCCTGTCCTTAAACCTACCTACGTTTGTCTTTTTTGTGTTTCAACTTTTGGAATTAGTAGAAAATGTGATGATAATAATAATAATTAATATAGAACATTTTTTTTACACTGAAATTGTACGTAAGTAAATTATGTTAGTTTAAATATAGTGTGATACACATTTTATGCGGCCCTTTAAAAATGTTTTAGCGAAAATTTGTACCGCATTTCTAGGTATATATACATATATAGTATTGTAAGACACTTCATGAACATGTAAAATTTTCTGGGTTTCATTAGCAGATTTTTGATTATATTTCGATTGGTTGTACATAAATTATAATGATAGGTTTATATTATTGTTTATGTAGGTTTACGGGCTTTTTGCTTCGCTTCGCTTCGCGCTAAATAGGATTAAGTTACATTTTAAGGGACAGACGAAAAATAATCTTAAACATTAATTTGTCAGATTATAGGCTGGCCGTATAGGATTGTGTTAAGACTTCAAAATAAGCTAAATTCGTTTAACTGAAATAGAGAAATTGTGTTGTGAAATTTTCTATAAATTTTTGTTGGATTTTTTTTATATACTCATTAATTATACACTTACATATTAACTTATACGTATATATTAGTTATATATATAATTATATATATTTATATACTCATAAAATTTGGTAGGTAGGCTGATTATCTTTTTTTTTCTCTGTTCCTTTCGTTCATTTTCACGAAAATTCCGACATATTTTGTAAAATGGCTATTGTATTGTACTAAAGAAGGATTTGTTGTAGGCCTATCGTTAAATATTGTTCATATATTGACCGTCACTATGGTATATGTCTGCGTATTAAATTCTTAGTTATTTAACAAAATTTTAATTGGTTTAACATAAATAATCATAGGATTTTTTTTAATAAGCACAAATGTTATGCATTAAATTCTAAATTGTTCTTTCTACGCGTAACATTGAATTTATTAATTATAGGTCTAAAAGTGCGGCGGTACACATATTTTATGAAATCTGGATATTATTATAATTTTTTTTGAATTACAGAAATTGGTGTAGAAAATTCTTTTCATATATTGTTTCTTTACGTTTTATAAATTCATTCAATTTTATTTTTATAGGTAGGCCGATTTTTATTTTTCTTTCTTTCTTCCAGGTCAATGAAAATGGTTAAATTTTATTTGGAATTTAGATTGTATTCTAAAAAGGATGTTTTGATTTGATATTTTAATTTGGGTATTAGAAATGAAAAATGTCCTTTTTTTAGTTCGAGCGTTTGCATGGAAAATATTACAAAATTATGTTAGGATATAATGCAATTTCATTCGGTTAGGGATATTTGTATAGAGGTTCGCTTACAAACAAAGCGACCGCGCTAAATTATGAAAGGTTTTGTTTTTGTTTACAGTAGGTTGCGTGTATTTTTGAGTGCATATTATCTATTCTTATTTAGTATAACGATGCAAATTTGTAGTTTCACTTGGAAACGATAAATTGCTGGGATTTTTGTGATTTGCAAACCATACTGGGGTTTCTGTTGAAGGAGAGAGTTGTCTCTCAGATGTAATTTGCGAATTGCGAGTTCAATTCATATGAAATTTGACGTTTCAAGTTGAAATTACTGTATTAAAATAATTTTCGGGAGTAATATTTATTTTTTTTAACTTTTAATAACTGTTTGGGAAAATTGTTGTTGTTTAAACCTTCAGTCGGGTACTAATGCATTTGAAACATTGGCTCAAGTGTACACTCGGAAATGGAGCCTTCTAGATAGCCAGTAACGTTTGTGTGGCGTCTTTGTGTGCTCCTCCTCAAAGGGCAAGAGGGTTCATGATTGTCAGAGAAGTGATGACATGAAGTTTCTGGGGTTCATTGTTGTCTTTTGTATTTAAAAGTATCGATGTGATTTCTGACGGTAGTTTGAACAATAATAGTTCTTAAATTATACTAACAGTTACTATGTATGGGCGCTTTTATATTTATACTGTACAATTTTGTTTCGTACGTTTTATGACCTTTTTTTATCTTCTCCGCTGTAACTGCCATAAGTGACCTTATTGGTAGCTAGATTTGATTAAATTTTTGCGAAATTTTGAGATGTGTAATTTTTTTTTCCGTGAATTTGGCCAGAGCAAATGTGTAGTTATTGTTTCGAAGTGAACTGTCGAGAAAATTCGGTAAATTAAATATTAAATAAATGATAAGCAGTACAGAAACACGTTCCGAATAAACTTTTTTTCAAAATTTCAAAAGGCTCGGTTTGGAGGCAACCAAGTTGAATCCGAGTTCCATCCATTGAGTTTAGTCGACCGGATAGGTGATCGATCACCAATGATGAGAGAGAAGAGAAACCAACTGCGCAGGGACTTGGCGCAGGATGGTTTCGGAAGAGAAGAGATAGAAGAGAGGAACCGAATGCGCAGGGACTTGGCGCAGGACAGTTTCGGAAGAGAAGAGAAGAGAAATTTACGTGTGCAGGGTTTTGGCACACGAAAGTTTCGATCGAAGATGGTCTACTGGTATTTTTCGGGCAGTAGCTGGTCACGCTGCTCGAATGCTTCGCTAAATATGTGTCGTAGCACGCGGTAGGCAAGCCACGAGAGCTTGAACAGGTGTTTACGACTGTACTGTCCATACAGACATACAGTAGGTTCGTTGGGAAACGGCCTACGGCGGAGTGATCGTTTGATTGTTGCCAGTGGAAGAGTCTTTCAGCTGGACGTAGGAAGAGCAGCGTTCACCGACAAAAGTGGAGATGAGACAAGGCGAGTTTCTTCATCGACTTCTAGAATTGCAAATTTCGTCCAATTCCAGCGCGTGGTCCCGCTTTCAGTATATCTCCCCCCCTGATCCTTTTAGAATTGGACGTCTCTCTTGTTTTTTTTTCGCCATTGGAGAGAGAGCGGGACCATTATAGCGTGCTGCCCTGTTGCATGTTGATTGATGCAATCCCTTGCATTCTAGCGAAGTGAGCAGGAGAGCTGCGATTGAAAATTGAAAAAGTCCGTTGTCAGCGTGCGGATTGTGATCTAAACAACGTCCAGCAAATTAATGTACTGATTACACTAGGCAACAAAGATTTTGTTACAGAAGACCAAATAGGTGCTCCTAGCTAATTTCGGTATGCTGATTTCAAATCTATAATTAGATTTTTTCTATCACGTCTAGATTTTGTGTAAAATGCAAATCACTTTTAGTAAAATTTTCTACCACGTCCAGATTTTGGTTTTAATCGGCTTAATGCCAGTAATATGAAACTTGCTTTTCAAGGTTAAAGCAATTTTTTTTGCCAACTATATACAAATTCGAACAATTTTGATAAATAAAATTTATCCCGAGTTGGCAACACTGAGTCAAGAGCATAGTAACGGGCAACGGCCCAACGGTAGGTCGCTACATGACAGTCAAGCAGAACGGTTGTTGAAGCTCTCTGCTGATGAGCAAGTGACAGGTTGTGGTGACTTGTGTGTTTTTATAGCATTTGTTTTGTACTACGGTGTGTATTTCTTTTTATTTTGCACATCGTAATAATTACTTTCTACGTTTTTTCAGATATTGTATGGTAATTCAAATGGCATCAAATAGACGTGCTTGTGTAAATCACCCAGACAATTTCTGCTTTGTCTGTGGACAATATACACCTAAGCCACAACGTAGAAACATAACAACAAAGATTAAACTTGCCTACAAGTGTTATTTTGACTAAGTTAGGAGACCAACAGAGGGACTGGGCACCACATATTTGCTGTGCACAGTGCAATGCAATGTTAATAGCTTGGATGAATGGTAAAAGAAAAGCTATGCCGTTCTCAGTCCCCATGGTTTGGCGTGAGCCGAAAAATCACTTCAATGATTGTTATTTTTTGTTTGACAAAGATTGCTGGTTTCACAAAGAAAAACAAATCAAAGATCACGTACCCAAACTGCGAATCAGCAATGAAACCAGTACCACATGATGAAACAAATCCACCACCAGTTCCACCAGCAACGATAACAGACAGCAGTTCATCTGAAGATTCTGCTAGTGATATAGAAACAGGGAAAGATGGCATATATGTTCCAGATGCAAATATTTCCCCACATTTGTTAAGTCAAGCGGAGTTAAATGACTTAGTGCGCGATTTGGAATTACCAAAAGAAAAGGCAGAGTTGCTTGGTTCAAGACTTCAAGAATTTAATCTTCTCCAACCAAACACCAAAGTTTCCCATTTCCGCCATCGCCATTTGCAGTTTTCATCATTTTACTTACAGGAAGAAAACGTTTGTTTCTGCCACGATATCAGTGGTCTGATGCAAGGGATTGGCTGTCGCTATGATCCAAAAGAATGGAGACTGTTCATTGACTCTAGTAAAGCTAGCCTTAAAGCTGTATTACTGCACAACGGCAATGAAAAACCTTCAATACCTGTAGCACATGCCACTGGCCTTAATGAGACTTATGAATCGATGAAACTGCTGCTAAGACTCATCAAATATAAGGACCACACATGGAATATTTGTGGCGACCTTAAAGTTGTATCATTACTTCTTGGGTTACAGTTGGGCTACACAAAGCATATGTGCTTTTTGTGTCTATGGAACAGCAGAGATGACAAGAACCACTGCAAAAAACATGATTGGCCATCTAGAACTGAACATGTTGTTGGTAAATACAATGTGAAACACCCAGCACTTATTGACCCTCAGAAAGTACATCTTCCACCACTTCACATTAAACTTGGCCTTATGAAAAATTTCGTGAAGGGTATGGATCATAAAGGTAGTGGTTTCCAATATTTAAAGGATAAATTCAAAGGAATATTGACAGATGCTAAGCTAGAAGCTGGAGTTTTCACTGGACCACAGATCCGCAGTGTCATCCACGACTCATCGTTTCCATCTAACCTAAATGAGAATGAACTAGGAGCATGGACATCTTTCGTTGAAGTTGTCAAAAATTTTCTTGGAAACCACAAAGCTGAAAACCACCGTAAACTCGTAGAAAACATGCTTAAATCTTATGAATAATGGGATGCAGAATGTCTTTGAAAATTCATTTTTTACATTCTCATCTTGACTTCTTCCCGGCCAACCTTGGGGCTGTAAGTGACGAGCATGGTGAGCGCTTCCACCAACAGATCTCAGTTATGGAAAACAGATACCAAGGTAATTTCAACCCAAATATGATGGGAGATTATTGTTGGTTCCTGCAGAAGGAGAGCTCGTCATCCTACAAGCGACAAAGGAAGAGGACACACCAAAGTTTCACTTAAGAACAGGAATTTGCCTTTCAGTAGTAACAACAAAATACTAACGCGCTTTGGGTGGATGGTTGGGCGCAGGGGTGGTAACTCCGCCAGCGGAATTCCGCTGTCTGTCTTAAGCCAGAATAAAGGAGGAAAGACATCCCTGTTCACTAATTATTTAAGTATGCTTAACATAAAACGTGGCACGGAAAAGTAGCTTAGACGGCTTTCGTAATAGAAGCGGGTGAGAAAAAAAATGAAAAATAGGGGTTTTCGGTTACACAAAATCTGGACGTGATAGAAAAATTTTGATATTAGATCTGAAATCAGCATCAGCGCTTTAGTAGGAATCAGTAGTTCACGTGTCTGTAACAAAAAAAATTGACATTTGTTGCCTAGTGTTATACTACATTATAGCTACAGCTCTCTCTATATAATAACTTATTATATACGTTAAACACAACAAATCTCGAATATATCCTAAAAAATAACGAAAATGTAGACATCCGCATCTGCATCCGCGGATGTTGAAATCAAACATCCTCATCCGCATCCGCATCCGCGGATGTGAAAAAAATGACATCCGCTACATCACTAATATATATATATATATATATATATATAGTCAGATAATTCTGTTTAAGATAGTGATTGAGGATAAATATTAATAATTATGATGGCTAAACTACATATTGTAGCTTAATAATTTTATCATATGGGGTATAGTCTGCCTATAAGCCTTTTGAGTTCGTTTCATTTCATTTCATATTAATGTAGAATAATGAAATTTAATTTAGATAAGCAAAAGTTACCCCTATAATTGAAAATAAAATGTTTTAATTTAAATTATTCAACTTGTTTTCATTTATCTTCATATAATGCAAATATTAATCAAAGAAGATGTTATTGATTTAAAACATGTTTAGTCTGAGTTTCTAATTTGTGATGTATGCAATTACGAAAACGATAGCACACTTAAAAAATATGATAACCACCTTTCTTCTACTACTTCTTTCACCACCTTTCTCTACAAAAAAAAAAAAAAATGGTGTCAATAATCCAGCAGGGTTGAAAGCACCTTAAACAGAAAAAACAAACAAACTTAAAAAATATTAATATCTGTAATTTTTATAATTTTTCAGCATTCCTTCGAGAAGTCAAAAAGAAAAAAAAATGGTGTCAATAATCCAGTAGGGTTGAAGCACCTTAAGCAGAAAAAAACAAACTTGAAAAGATAATATGGTATTGGAGCTATCGGGGGGAACGAATACGATGGAACAAAAAGTACTCGAATATTTGTTTGTCTGTTTCGGAAAACCTTGAAAGAACCCCACAGGAAGATTTTTCTCGTGAAAGGTTATGATGAAGCTCTTGGAGGAAGGCGAGGATGAATCCTTTCTTAAATTTTTTTCTCTTTTGAAGGAAGGTGAAGAAGAATCCTTTTTAAAATTTAATTTTTTAAATTTATTTTTTTAAATTTAATTTTTTAAATTTATTTTTTAAAATTTGTTTAAAATTTTATTTTTGAATGAAGGTGAAAACGAATTTTTTTTTTTTCCCCAAGGAGGATGGGGCCCCGCAAGGGGCCCTTAAGGGGCAAATGCCCTTCATTAAGGACGGTGAGACCCCATAAATGGGCTAAGGACTTAAGTAAGGGGGCCTCTCTCATACAGAATGCTATGCCTTAAGGGGGGGCCCCTTCAGGGGCAGGATTTCAGAGCACCCCAACTTCCTCTAACCAAATGCGCCCATACTACTCATGTTTGCATGGAATGTTCCAGTTTCTCGCAGTCGCCGATGCAAATGCGCAAACGTTTGGTGGTTTGGCACACGTCTGTTTGGGAAGCGCTGTCGGTACAACCTCACAGCAGCTCTTCCGTTTCCATTGGCAGCCCCATACACCATATGCATGTCAGCCATCTCAGCAGTCGTGAAGCGCTCCATGTTACGCGTACTACGTCCGATTTAAGAATGCCCGCGGCAAGCGCGAGTCTAGCCCACTTCACCTTTTAGCCAATTGCAGCGGCGCCCTCTCGCGCCGAATGGTTCCTCAGACTCATTACGAATAGCGAAACTGCGAATAATGAATAATTTTACCCGTATAAATACATGTTTTATGGGGGGATGCGTCCCGGTAGCCATTTTTCAGAAGGTAAAATGTTTGGATACGTTCTCATACGATACATAAAAACAAGTATAAAACAAATACAAACCTGTATTAGCATAGTAAATTATGAATAACATCAATAAAAGAATAAACATACGTGTACTGTACTTTTATTTCCTCAAACCACCCCCGACTCGCACTGAAAGTTTCACCACCACTGCTCTCACTTTCACCAACGACTTCCTTCCTCACATCTCGCCACAAAGACCGTGCAATGGCCTGCGATACGGGCATGCTGCACTGCATTTGGTAGCAGGCGGAATTGTGAATTATTTTTCTCTCATCTTGCATTGCGAATAACGGAGCTGGGTTTGCGAATAGCGGAATTTAGTGTCAAAAAATATATTACGTATAAGCGAAGCTACGAATATTGAAGCTATGAATAACGGGGTATACCTACTCGATAGTCCAGGGCCGGTTTTAAAAGCGTACGGCAATACGGGTGACTGCCCTAGCCACCGCACCAACGATATTACACACAAATGCAAAATTGCAGTAAAACCCAACAGCTCATTTTAAGTTTACCGAATCCATTCTTTGAATAGACTCACCAAAATAACTTACTTATTAGGAAAAGAATCCCATTTTCAGTAATATATCCTATCATTAATTCAAACAGTGGCGGTTCCTCATATGGGCAATATGGGCAGCCGCACAGGGCGGCATTTGTGGAGGGGCGGCATGAGTGCCTGCAAAAAAAAAAATAAAAAAATAAGAATAAATAAATAAAGAAATAAATAAAAATAAAAATAAAATAAATAAAAATAAAAGATCAATAAATATATTTTTATTAATAAAAAACCATCTATTGCATTTTCCATAAACCTTCCCATAAAAGACCTAAACAATGCAAAATGCTTCCAGATTAATATTATTGGGAATAAAGGCCCATACTTTAACATATGTAATGTTATTTTTCTGGGTTTGGTTAAATAGTGAAATGTATATTATTTATTACAGAGCGAATCTTCACACTAAGCCACTAAGGTCTGTCAAATAACCGCAAATGGATAAGAAGAGGTCAAAGCTATCAGGTGCTCAGTTTAGAAAAAAGAGGAAAGAAGAAGAGGAGAAACGAGCAAAAGATAAAGGTATAGAGCTATGTCATCTACTCTTCACTGCTATATTGCACTGCTATTTTGTGATATAGCTTTCTGAGTCATTTGAAGTGTACTATTATGTATATAATTAGCCATTAACCAAGGAGGTTGTATTATTCATTTGTTTCCTATTCTAAAAGTTTAATAAATTGTGCTTAATAACATGTTAAATTAATTGTACTAGCCTATTCATGCATTGGTCTGTTATGTTCTATTTTACTATTTGCAGGGGCACTTTTGAAATATTTTGGAACACCCTCTGCCACTAGCCAGGATGAGAAGCCGTCTACTTCTGCCATTATTGAGGCTGAGGAGCCATCTACCTCCTCAGCCTCACATATGTCTCCACAAATGCAGTCTGATCCTGAGGATGAAGACCCATTTGCTTCTACTTCTCCCCGGCAGGACTCTTCAGGTGAGTTTGTGTGCACATATGTCTGTGAGTGTGTGCGTGTGTGTGTATGTGTATGTGTGTGCATCCCTGCAAAGCATTTTGCAAACAGTTATAAATTATAATGTTATTATCACTGGGTCTGGGTTACTGGGTATGGTGGTGTTTCACCACCATAATTCCATAACACCACCACCATAACAAAGTGCTGTGAATAATGTGTTATCTAACTTAGTTGTGTATACTAATGAGTAATGCTCTTGTTCTTTCTATTAGAAATGCCTGGAGCAGAATCGCCTCCTGAGGATGAGTCTCTGTCCACCGACCCTGCTAACTGGCCTTCAGTTCTGACTGAGAGAATTCGGACACAACTGGTTTCCAGGGGACCAAGTCAAGTACCATCTGACTTTGTATTCCCTAGAAACGACAGTGACGGAAGAAGTTTCCACCATCAATACTTCAGGAAGTCATTGGTTAGTGGGGAAAATATAACCAGAAGTTGGTTGGTCTATTCCTTAAAAAACAACAGCCTTTTCTGTTTCTGTTGTACATTATTTTCCAAGAGGAAAATAAATTTAACAAGTTTGGGACTCTCGGACTGGAAGCATGCAAGCTCATTGCTCACATCACATGACAACAGTTCAGAACACCTAAATTCTATGAAAATCTGGAAAGAACTGGCAGTGAGGATGAGAAAGGGGGAGACCATTGACAAGCAGGAGATGGCACTTCTGGAGGCTGAGAAGTTGAGATGGAGAGCGGTGCTGACACGTCTCACTGCTATTGTGCATTCTCTGGCAGTTAGGAATTTGGCACTAAGGACATACAGAAAAATTGTTCTCACCATCAAATGGCAATTTTCTGAAAGAAGTTGAACTGATGGCACAATTTGATCCTATAATGCAAGAGCACATTAACCGTGTCCAAAAAGGGACCTCCAGTCACACCAGCTACCTCGGCCACCACATGCAAAACGAACTCATTGATTTGTCGAGCAGCAAGACCATTTCAGCAATGGTGAGCGACATTAAACAATCAAAGTTTTTTTCAATAATTCTAGATTGCACTCCAGATATCAGCCACACTGAACAGTTGTCAGTTGTGATTCGGGTTGTGTCACTGGAGGGAAGCCCCATATAAAGGAACATTTGGGGTTTTTGGAGGCAGAGGAGTCCACTGGTCAACATTTGGCATCTCTGATTCTGAAGAGACTGGAGGAGCTAAAAGTTCCTTTCATGGACTGTAGAGGACAATCATACGACAACGGGCCAACATGAGGGGAAAAACAAGGGTGTTCAATCCAGGCTCCTAGAAATTAATCCCAGAGCTCTGTTTGTTCCATGTGGGGCTCATTCTCTGAATTTGCTTGTGGCCGATGCTGCTAAGGGATCTATTGATGCCACAAGTTACTTTGGCATCTTGCAGAAGCTTTACAACTTGTTTTCAGCCTCCACACAACGATGGGCCATTTTGAAAAAACATGTGAACATCACATTGAAGATGTGGTCTGATACAAGGTGGGAAAGCAAGATCAAGAGTGTGGAGCCCCTGAGATATCAGGCAGCTGCAGTGAGAGATGCACTGATCGAGGTGAGGGACCACACCAAAGACTCTGTAATAAAGGTCGAGGCTCAATCTCTGTCAGAGGAGGTTGGGTCATACCGCTTCGCCATTTGTTCAGTGGTGTGGCATGACCTGTTGTGCCAAATTCAGCATGTGAGCAAGCAGATGCAGTCTCCTAGCATGCACGTTGATGTTGCAGTAAATCTCCTAAAAAAAACAGAAAGAGGTCTCCGCAATTACAGGGCAACAGGTTTTGTGGCTGCACAAATGGCAGCCACAGATATCTATGAACAAATGAATGTGGAGGCTGTGTTAAAACAAAAACGGCTGAGGTCCACAAAGCGGCACTTCTCCTATGAAGCATCTGATGAGCCCTTGATTGATGCTTTGAAGAAGCTGGAGGTGACATTTTTCAATGCAGTGGTTGATGCTGCAACATCAGCCATTCAGGAAAGATTTTCCACGTTGGAAATTGTGGGAGAGAAGTTTGGAGTGCTGACACATTTCCAAAATCTCACATTGAGGAGCTGACAGAACAATGTGTGAACCTTAGTACTACACTACACTTTAAGGGACAATCTGACTTGGATGGCAGAGAGCTTGCACAGGAGCTGAAGAACTTGCCTGACTTGCCATCAAAGACCATATCCTTGCTTGAACTGCTGACATTTATCCATGAAAGGGAGCTCTCTGAAATATATCCAAATTTGTGGACTGCTCTCAGAATTGGTCTTACTCTTCCAGTCACTGTTGCTGAAGCAGAGAGGAGCTTTTCAAAGCTGAAGCTCATCAAATCCTACCTGAGGTCAATATGTCACAGGAACGCCTTACCGGTCTGGCCATCATCAGTATAAATCATACAATTGCTGAGCAGATTTCATATGATGATTTAATTCATGACTTTGCATCAAGGAAGGTAAGAAGAGTCAGGCTTTAGATGGCAGTTGTGCTGTGGTGCAATTTATTTTGTTTCTTGTTCAAAGTGTAGCATAATAATTACCCTCTCTTAAGTCTATTCTATTTATGTGATAGAGCATTTGTACAATTTAGAAATTTGATTCTCTAGTTTATTTATGGCAGTTGTGCAATTTAATTTGTATTTTCCTGTTCATAGTATCATAATTACATTCTCTTAAGTGAGTTATTCTATTTACGTGATGAAGGATTTGTAAAATTCAGAAATTTGAGTCTTTGTTTTTGGTTCTGAAGTTCCAACAATTAGTCCAATAAAAAGTTATTTTGTGAAAGAGTTATGTCTGTCCTTTATTTTGGGGGATTCGAATGTGTGTGTTGGCGAACAGGGGGGGGGGGGGGGCGCTGAAGGTGAGGTTCGCCCAGCGCGTCATGTAAGCTAGGACCGCCACTGAATTCAAACAATATATAACGCATCATAACCACTTGTAGTGGTTTCCAAAATATTTTGCATAAATATATCAAACAATAATATTAAGATTAAAATAAATTTAAACTAAATTTAAAACTCAAATTTTAAATTTAATTTCACAAAATAAATAATAAAATGCCCAAATTTTTTCGAAAATATTTTGAAAGAAAACTAAAGCAAAAGTAATTATAAACATTATTTTATTTAATATGGATAACTAAAGACAAATATGGATAAAATGAATGCACGGCAAATAATATTTTAAATATAATATGAATGTAAACTTCATCTTTAATCAAAGCTGATTTTTATCTGCTTTGCAGATAGCTGGTGAGGGAAGCTATATTTTTGGGGCCTCTTTGCGAGCCTAACATCATGAAGAAAAAACTACAGTGTTTGTCATTTAACATTATTTATTAGGACTATCGTGGATTTAATTTTTCCAGGAGAGTTCCTTGTTCCATGGAACAAGGAACTCGTTTTTGGTTTGAAAACATCTCCATACAAATAATATAATCAAATTCACACTTAAAATTTCAAACATTAGTAATATTTTCGTGAAGTTTAATGACTTTCATTTTAATTGGATCGTCTTCACCATAAAAAAATGTATCTCGGAAACGAAGCGATTGTGGATTTATGTTCATATGAATTTTTTACACTCATATTCTCATATTTTATTTGAAATCTTATTTTTTGCCATGAATTTATTTTATCCATATTTGTCTTTAGTTACCCCTATTAAATAAAATAATATTTATAATTACTTTTGCTTTCATTTAACTTTAAATATTTTTGATAAAATGTGGGAATTTTATTATTTACTTTGTGAAATTAAATTTAAAATTTGAATTTTAAATTTAATTTAAATTTATTTTATTTTTGCTGTTTATTGCTTATTTGTATTATCTTTATAATTTTGCAACTTCCCTTCGGGGAGTCAAAAATGAAAAAGAAAAAAAAATGGTGTCAATAATCCAGCAGGGTTTGAAGCACCTTAAGCAGAAAAAACGAACAGTATTTGTATTCATGAAATATATTTTGGAAACCATTAAGAGTTGTTATAATGATGTGGTATGTATTCTATATTTTGTTTATGATCGTCGTTTCAAAGAGGTGAAAAGTAGAATGTAATGAAGGAGAATTCGAGGTAATTAATTATCCAATAAAAAGTAAAACTGGGTGTTTTGAATAACATTTTCTTTACCACTATATTCGCTGACATTGTGACAATTATTTGGGGGATCACCTGAAGATCAGGACCCCCAGCCTTCTTTAGTTAGCCTTCCTTACGAAAATATCACGACCTAACCAAACTAATCGTTAAATCAACTGTACGCCCTTGATGATTTGTTAAGTTAGATCGTGATATTTTCGTTAGTTAGCCTTATAAAGCTAACTAAAGAAGGCTGGGGGCCCTGAATCTTCAGGGGATCCTTATTTTGTAATATTTAATAAAATTTAGTCAACATTAAAATAATAATAATTAAAATGTAGTTTATTTTTATCTTAAAATAATTGAAACTTTATGAATCAAATTTTAATTTTCATTTGATTTTAAGATTTAATTAATTAATTTGATTTAAATTTAAAATAACAGTTTTTAAGTTGCTTTTTAATAAGCTATTTTTAATCTTACATTTAAAACTAGACTACAAAATATGTGATATTTTGTAAGCCATAAAAAATTGGTTTGTTTCGTCAACTAGAAATTTTGTTGGTATTATGCGAGGTCGAAATTATTGTTATATATATATATATATATTATATATATACTCTTTTTTAACTGCAAATAACACCGTATAATTAATGTAAAGAACGACGCCTGTGTAGAAGAGCGTCCGCACAAGATGGGGAGAGAGAACGTGCAAAACGAGGCACCTCCCAGGAATCGAACCCGGGATAATCCAATTGCCGGTCGGATATGCTAACCACTGCACCAAGGTCCCCGATCAGTCACAACCCGTAATTCTCCTACATACGAGCGGAATCGAATGCCCTGAGGGGGCACCTTCTCATGCCGTACATATATACATTTTAACTGCAAACAACGCAGTATAATTAATGTAAAGAACGACGCTTGTGTAGAAGAGCGTCCGTACAAGATGGGGAGAGAGAACGAGCAAATGAAAAACGAGGCACCTCCCAGGAATCGTAGCTGTTATCAATCATTTACAAGTAAGAAAAACATTTCTCATATTAGTACAAAATGTAGCACGCATGATTCTGCATCAGATGGTACTGAAGAACAAAGTGTTCGCACACGAGCTTAAACATCCAAGCTTACAGATTTTTCAATGTGTTTAATAAGCAACGCGCGAAAGAGGGACAGCATACACATAAGGTACAAACAACTACGTGTCAGAGTAATCTCTATCAAGCAGCACAAGCTCGGAAGGACATTTCTATGCTTGCCAAAATTGAAGGAGAAGACCTCATTGCAGCTGATGCTGTTTACCGCAAATCCTGCATGGTAAGCTATACAAGCAAGCATAACATCAGTGCTTCAAGGAAAATGGAAGAAGGAGAGAACATATACGAGAAGGCATTTACGGCACTAGTAGGAGAAATAGATGTTAATCTACAACAAGGAAAAGCTTACAAGTTGAAAATCCTGCTAGACAAATTCCAACAGCTATTGCCTGACCACATTAATACCCAAGCATACCGTGCAGAAAAACTTTATCACCATAATGCTTCATGAGACGGCGCTGACATTGTTATTCATGCACAGCGAGGACAGTCCAAGTCAAGCATTGTTAGTAGCAATGTCAGCTTAGGAGATGCTGTCAGAGCCTTTGCTCAACTGGAGGAAGATTTCAACTCTAATAAGATGACACTTTGTTCTGCTGAAGAGTGAAGAACAATCAAATGTTCCAATGAATTCAGAAAGCTTACCTCATTCTGCCATTGGTATACTTAGACAAGAAATAGCACAAATTGAAAAGCCAACTGAGTACTACACAGCTGCTGAAATCGGCCTGAAAACATCTGAAGAATTTGTTCCAGCACTTTTACAAAGGCGTTTCTCTGGTTGCTAAGCAAAGAGACATTTGAATCGTATGATTCAAATTACCAGCCAGCAGAAAAATTACAACGTAGAGTCTTAGCTCTTGCAGAAAATGTTATTCATAGCAGTGACAGCAATATTATAACCCCCTTCATCTAGGACTTGCAGCGCAACTCCATCATGATCATGGAAAACGAGATATAATAGACACGCTCTATGTCCATGGTTTCACCATAAGCTATGATCATCATCTACTTTTTTAACTGCCCTAGGAATGAGCTTAAAAGAATGTAAGATCGTATATACATACCACATGGCTTAGTCTCACAACAACATGGAGAAAAGCTGATTCAAGAAGGTGACGACAATATTGATACTATCAACTGTGCAACCAGGGCCGGATTTAAGACTTTAGAGGCCCTAAGCACTTAAAAGATTTTGGTGCCCCATATATATGTAATTCAAAATATAAACAAAAATAAACCATAAAATAAAATTTTATTTTTTGAAATGAAACAAAACTTACAGTAAGATGGAAAATAATGTTTATTTTTGTATACTTCCACTTCATTTATATTTGAAAAGTTTTCTCCTACTTTTTTTAATTGCAAAGTCTTTGATCAGATCCTCAAAACTAATCTTACGTAACACATCTGCTTCTATACTTAGTAGAGATAAGGCATCCAGCCTGCCTTGTTGCATAGTTGTTCTGTTGGTATTTTTAATATACTTCAACTGAGAAAATGAACGCTCAGCTGAGCAATTTGTGACCATTAATGTTAAAAATATACGAAAGGCAATTTCTACATTTGGGAAGGCACACTCAATATTGTCTTCTACAATTATTTTATAAAGTTCAGCATGACTGAATCTTGTTTTTACATTTTTTTTTGCACTGAACTTATGGCACACATATGAGTGAAACTGCTGAAGCTCAGCAGAGAAATTAGTGTTCAAGTCCTCTGGGTAAGCATCAATCATCTTTTTACAACCCTGAGAATACCTTTCAATTTCAGTAGATGATGAAGTGGTGACATTATGTGGCACATCACTTAGAAAAGAAAATCTCTCTGCTATTTCTTTGTATATCTCTCCTCTTCTTCTCATCTCAGTTTCAAGTTTGTCAACAATTGTGTAAAAGGTGGTGATAAGAAATTTATCTCTGGCATTCAGATATACTTCTGGTGCATCTCCGTCATTGGGTACCTTCTTTCTGATACGTTTGCGAGTTTGAGCTGCCTTGTAATCAACATCTGGTAGCATTTCCTTTGTAGCTGCTTCATATCTTTCAAATTCATCTCGTGAAGTGCACAGTTGGTCAGCTAATGATCCATACAGATCTGCACATGTTTTTAAGTTCACATCCTTATTCTGTAGAACTTTGCTTACTCTATGAAAATTTTGCAAAATCTCATCCCAAAAATTCAACATAAAAACGAATTCTAGCTCTTGCATCTTATTTGCAATATTATTTGCTTCTCTTCTAGTGTCTCCCTTTTGTGACTGGTCTTCAGCTATACATTCTAACGCTTCTAAAATTTTAAGGAAAGATTTCAAAATTGCTGCTGTTGCCATAGCATGTGCCTCCCATCTGGTATCAGAGAGGGATTTTAAGACACTTTCATTTCCAATACAACCTTTAAGAATTTCCCACCTGCTGGTTGAGGCTAAAAAAAAGGTATAGAGCAACTGCACTGTAGAGAAGAAATTAACCGCCTCTTGACAGCAGTCAACAGCACTTCGGCCTACCAGATTTAGTGAATGGGCTGCACAGGGCACATATATAGCAAACTTGTTTGTTTCTAAAATTTTTTGCTGCATCCCCTTATAACGCCCAGACATGTTGGCAGCGTTGTCGTAAGATTGACCCCTACATTTTGAAAAGTTTAGCTTACAAACTTCACGTAAGTACTGCAACACCTGATTTGCCATTTCCTCACCAGTATGGCTTTTCATTTTCAGAAAGGTTAAAAAGCGTTCAATAGGCTGTCCATCTTTTAAGTACCTAAGTACAACACTTAACTGATCGATATGTGATAGATCTGGTGTTGAATCAACTGACAAACTAAAATAACCAGAAGATTTTACTTCGTCAACAATGAGTGCGTGGACCTTTTGAGCCATTAGTTGAATGAGTTCCTCACAGGTGGTTTTGGACAGGTAAGAAGGATTTCCTTTGCCAGAATTTCCATATTTCAAAATGTGACCTGCTAAAAATGGATCAAACCGGCTTATGAGCTCAAGCAGCCCTAAAAAATTCCCATTCTGCAATGATCCAAATCTTTCTTCTGTTCCTCGAAAAGACAAGCCACGTTCAGCTAACGTACAAATAACAGCTATGACACGCCTCAAGACATGTTCCCAGTAATCACACTCTTCCTGAATTTGTTTTTCCAACTGTTGTCCCAACCCCGCACCTTGTCTGCGAGTTAAGTATGTTAGCATAGAGTCTCGGTGAGTAGTGCTTTTTTCATGATGATCAATTACAATAGTATTTCGCCAGTCACTGAACCCTTCTCTTATAACAAAATGTGAGACATTTTTAGGAGCAAACAGTTTACAAACATAACAGTAAACTGATCCTGTTGATGGTGAATACAATAACCACTCTCTCTTGTATTTCTCACCATTGGCTTTTGTCCCAACGAAAAGTTTTTGTGAACAGTATCTTGCTGGTTTGCCACTACTGAAATGCCGGTAAGACTTGTCAAATGGCCCATTGTGGTGTTGACAGTCACTGGGTCCACAAGCAATCCAATAAGCCACATCATCAGCAGAGAAATCAAGCCACAACCCTGGATCTTTTGCTATATTTACTTCATCTTCTGCAGACTGATTCATTTCACCACCATCACCATGGTCCACTAAACTTTCATTTTCAGCAATTATTTCAACCCCAGAATGTCTTGTAAAGCAACTTGAATCAACATTTGCAGTAGAGGTATCAAGAGAATTTACAGGCAAAGTGAGATCAGTAGTGAGACATGTGGTAGATGAACCTGCTTGTGACACCTCGGTGATTCCAACGTCATCATATTTTGATTTTGAAGTGATCAAAGTGGTATTTGTGTCCACTTCTGATGACGGAGATTGGTTTTGATTCAGAATCGGTATATCATGTTGACGTTGTGGTCGTGGAACTTGTGTGAAGAAATCAGTCAGCTTTGCAGTCTTGGACTCTAAATCCAAAGTCTTCTCTTGTTTCTCTTTTGATAGTTTTCGCTTTTGTGCACCACTTAACTGAACACGTTTCATCTTGGTTCTTGGGGTCTGTAAAATACAGAAATAAAAAGAATATTTTATTTGTATATTATGTGGCAATCAACACAGTTACACATATCACAATCTTGGCTTTGTTCTTTTATTCTCAGAAAGACAAAATGGGAACCGTACACAACCAAAGTGGCAATTTAAATATAAGTGGCAATTAAATATAACTCAACCGAAATATCAACTCGAAATGTTGAATACAAATCAAATCGAAAGAAGGAACCAAAAGAAGGAACCGAAAGAAGGAACCGAAACCTATAAAATAAAAATACTTAACATTAGAATTAATAATACGCAATCTATAAAAATATCAATATTAACATTTCACTATTAACGAGCCACATTTTATATTTACATTTATTTATTTATTTAAAACACAATATTTAATTATAGGAAATATGAACATTTGCTTAGGGCCTAAATTGTCCTAACTACGTTTGATGTTATATATACATTACAAATTATTCACTCTGGTTATTACAATCTAAATTCTTTTATACTGTTATGACAATAGATAAATAAATTATAAAATAAAGATACGTGTATGATAAAATATTGTTATATATACAAATAAAGTACACTTCATAGACTTACCCTAGAGAAGAAGAGAGAGCAACAGATAAACTTCTTCAACGCTAATTAACTTAGGTCAGTATATCTTATTATTATAATGGCCGTGATAAACATCACTTGATACAACAGCAATATAGAGAGTTTATAGTTTCTTTTATTTTAATATTAATTTATATTACAATTCTATAAACCTAAATCTTTCTGTAAAACAATACCAAATGATTATGTAAAATATATATTTAATATTATATGCACAAATCACACGTTCAGAATAACTTCCTATAGCACACGAAAATATTTAATCTATATGTATTTTTAATATGGCGCTCAAAGATTTGATATAAACAAAATAATAACGCAAAGCGTAAAGTGTGTGATTACAACGAAATATATTTATTCTCTCAAAAGGGTTGTTGTTCACTACAAATTCAAACAATGAAAAAAAATAAATACTATATATGAATATATATAATTCAGTTTTCAACAGCTTATAGGCTATAAGCCGCGATTATAATAGTATAATAAATCCATGGTAAATCCGACACTGGAAAATTTCTGTGGTGCCCCCCTTCCCTTGATGCCCTAAGCACGGGCTTATTTTGCTTAATGGTTAATCCGGCCCTGTGTGCAACCAGTGATAGAAAGGGAACATTTCATTCCATGGCCAGTGTTGTATTTCAGGAACAGGCTATTGATACATTTGGAACTGGCCTGGTCGACAGAGTGAAGAATGGCCAAGAAAAGTAATTGTCTCTCAACTGTAATGATGCCTGTAATGTACCATTACACAAACTACCCCATTCAGAACCTAGCTTTCTTCAACACTTTAAGAGCATCATTTCAGACCAGCATTTGGATGTTGGCTCACGTTGTTAAACCAGATATGTCTTCACCAGATGGAAATGGATGGCAAAGAAAGGATGATGAATTAAAGTTGAAGTTATTTGATGGACCAACAACTGCAGAAGTATTAGATGAGGTCCTGTGTTCATGCCGTGGACGCAGACAATGTAGTAAGAACTGCAGTTGTGCAACGATTGATATGGCATGGACAGAGGAATGCGTCTGCAAGGCCACTGAGGACTGCATGAATGAACAAACCCATCACAAACCACCGCTGGATGAGCTACATGAATAACCATCATATAGCATTGTGCATTAATAATTTATTAGCGTGTTTCATATATGCTGTTACAACGTGAGTTATTCCCCCCCAGTATCGGGTAGACTGTTAATAACGCATTGAATTGATACTGCGGGAGTCACCGAATACAGTATGTACTGACTTACATGCAGTTTTGTAATTGAAAAACAAGTTGACTTTTAGTGGAAAGATTCCAATTTTAAGTAATGATGTCTGCTTTAAAGTTTAATAGTTTGCTTCATAAAGACAAGAATTGTTAAAATTTAGTTGGTTTAGTTGATTTGTGTTATGTACATCGATATACGTATAGTAACTTAATTTTTGTTTTACAAAGTTGACGTTCTTCAAATCTCAATATCGGTCCTTTCACACAGTTAACAATTCAAATTTTATTTTCAAGTGCAACATTATTATAGATGTATTATAATCATGCCAACATTTGCCTGTTTTTCATAACTAAACGATAAATCTTTCTGCTGGCATGCGAACAGAGGTCTCCATTATTAACCCATGTAGACACAATACTTTGTATTGGTGATTCAACATTTTAATATGGCATTCATTTTGTTCAACAGTGTATTAATGCTTGGAGTATCAAAATACCTGAATTATTGTACTCTAAATTAGTTTTGTGTAACTCATTAATCAGTTTTGTGAAACACCTGTATTTTAGGTGATATTTTTTGGGTCTAACAACGTTTTTAGGCAAAAAATAAAATATATCGTGTAAAAGAATGTTTTTATAGATAAATTGATATAGTGTAGCACTAGAGCTTTCAGAAAATGTATAACTTCATGGAAAATAAACCTTGTCTTCACTGTTCATTGTGTCTTCAAAGATTTCAGTTGTAATGCGTGAATTGAAAACATGAATACACGAGTACCCGTACATAGCTGAAGTTAATGGCTGATTTTACTATCTTAGCACACTCAGAATGGAGGACAACATGCCAAACTTTATGTCCAGATGGTGCAGATCATTTTAGGACATGTTGTACATTTTTGTACGAGGGCGGGTATTAAACTCAAAATATATGGCCTGTTATGAGGGTTGGCCGCTCGCCTATAAGTTTTGAGTGATAATTATAATCCATAAAGTAAATAAAACGGGTCATACTCGAGGACAGATGTTCTTGAAATGTTATTATAATCTGATTTCTTACTATATGCTTAAGGAAATATGACTTTTATTGGTTCAATAACGTCTTGTCCAAATGTTTCCTTAATCATTATACAGGATGGTCTTGGAAGACCCTTCGTTTATCGAGATATTTGAAGTACAGTATGGTTTACGTTGAAATGGATAGATACGGGATGTTTCATTTAGTTCCAGTCTGTGAGAATCTCGGGTGCATTCTACATATACTTAAAGTTAGCTAAAGAAATTCTTTTATTAGTTCTAAAATATGTTTAATGAGTGGTTAAATATGGTGTTGACAAATAACGAATTACATGAACTGAATTAGAGAATTTCAAGAGAAAGTAAAATGTTTCCTTAATAAACAGAGTGGGGCGAATTATTATCACTCAGAGCGCCTTAAATTTTTCTCGATAAAGAAATGAGATACTTTAATTGCCTCAATAATCCCTTGTCCAAATGTTCACTTAATCGTATACAGGGTGCTTTTGTACGAACTTTCGTTTATCGGGAAATTTTAGATATTGTATTGTTCATTTCAGGGTGCCTTAAAATTTTCTCGAGAAGGAAATGAGATACTTTTACTTTTATTGCTTCATCGTTGACTTCGCGAATAAATAAACAGAATGATGCGTTTTATTTATTTCTTTTGGTTTATATTCCATTTGATTAATTCTCCCCGACTATTCTCGAATAAATTAAATAATTGTTTCCACGGATTCGTTTGGCGACTAACTTATATACGAGATGACGGTTTGGTTAACCGAGTATTTTGGGATATATAAAATAAATTTAGCGAGTATTTTGGGGATATATAAATTGAATTTTTGTTATATATGAAGTGCATTCAGTATATAAATAGTTGTATACGAAGTGCAGTGAAGTGAAATATATAAATGGAATTTCTTTTCAGAGTGATTCAGGCACGAATATATAAAGCGATATTCAAGACAAATAATATTAATTTGATGCATGTGTGCTTATAAACACTACGTCGTTTCAAAATTATATTAACATTTTTGGGGTTTAATTTTGTATATTAAGGTGAAAATTTGTTTTAATTGAAAGAATAGAGTAATATTTTTATGTTTTAAGTCAATTAATTATTTGGCGACATTGATATGGGGTATATAATTCGATATTATTAAACAGAATGATGTGCTTTATTAGTCGATAGAAGCAACTGCTTTGCCGGGAATATATAATGCGTTTGATCACTCTACAGTTAATACCAAAAATATTTGCGTATATGTTAAATAATTGTTTTCATGCTATACAAATCGTTTGGCGACTGATGGAATGATGTGCTTTATTACTATTGAATGCGTACAAACGCTTTTTCAGTTACATACAAAGTGAAACAAGTGCTTTGCTGGGAATATACACTGCGTTCGAAAAGTCTCTCCGCAGTCAACGTGCTTGTTGTCAAAAGTGTAAATGAAAACAAGTGTAGACGAATTGCTCTGTGCTTGCAAAATGGTGAAAACACTTTCAACACATGCTGTAAAATCAAAAGGTTATGTAATAAAATCACTAAATCATGGTTCAATGAAAACATTGTAGTTTTTCAATTTCCTATGCGTTTAACATAGCACTGCGGAGAAACTTTTCGAACGCACTATATAAAGCTGTATTATTAAACGGAATGGTGTTTTATTATTAACTGTATATAAAATGCTTTTTTAGTTACACGCGAAGTGAAACAAGTGCATTTGAAGTGAATATATAAATGTTTTTTCAGTTACATACAAATTCAGCCGCTTTGGTGGGAATGTATAAAGTGATAATCAAGGTAAATATTATTTTTGGTGCATGTGTGCCTGGATAAATAAACACTACGTCTTCTCCAAATTATATTAACATTTTTTTTTGTTTAAATTTGTATATTAAGGTGAAAATTTGTTTTAATTGAAAGAGCAGAGCTGTGACTATATACACTTAGAGATAACTAAAGACGCATAATTCTTTTGACATGGGTGTTTCAAGTTTCATCTCAAATAATTGTTTGGGGGATATTAATTATTAAACAGAATAATATGCTTCGAAGGAATATAAATACTTTAGTTATATACGAGAATTCTCCGACTTATAATAACTTTTTTCTGGTTTCTAAGCCGATTGAAGTTAAAGTCGTCTACATTTTGGTAGATTATAATATATATATATATATATATATATATATATATTACGCCAAGGTTACACCTTCTAAGCCAAGTGATGCTGTCAAGAACTTCATTGTTATAAGGCGTGGCAGTGAGAACATTTCCTCTCTCCATATTATATATATATATATAATATATATATATATATATATATATATATACATACATACTCCTAGGCCTTCTAAGCCAGCTGGCTGATTACAACTTCTAAGCCAACTAAGGCTGTAAAGAAATTCATTATGCGTCGAGACATGCCTGCGTGAACATCTCGGTTACCTTCTTAGGTCAGGATACCTTCTTAAGTTAGGTTACCTTCTTAGGTTACCCCTTTGGGCGGGTGGTCATTCTCCCTGACCAAACCCCCTCTCCCCTTCATGCAACTTTGTGGGGCTAACCCCCCCTGTTGCATAACCCCTCCTTCATTACCCCCACCCTCTCTCCCCTTTGCATCATTGACCATCTTGCAAAGCAATTGATTTGCACTCCCTTTTTGCGGGCATACTACTCGCGCCGCCTACCGTCATGGGTCTCGACCCCGATGCCGATTGATTCGTAGTCAGCGACGCAAACCACACCACCACCGAGGCGCATAAAATTATATATATAGTGCCTGTAGTTCCTATAATAATGTAATTAAAGTAATGAAGATTTACTTGAAGGATCACCATTTTGATCTTTCGATCAAATAAATAAATATCATCGAATAAAGGAGATTAATAAACTTCGTGGTTTTTACTTTAACGAAACAAATAATGGTGACTAACAGTTGCTAACGTTACAATGTTTGAATTGAATGAGCATTTAATAAGAACGGGTTGTTGTTATGCTTTTCAAATCAAACCACAAATTTTCGATTAAATTGAAATCTGTGCCTTGACTGTGCCACTTGAGAAACTTGAAATTCTTTTGTTGAAGCTATTTCATGGTGCTCTTACTTTTAGGTTTTGGATCATTATCTTGTTGCAGTACCCAAATGCGGTCCATTTGCAACCCCCGAACTGAAGGCAATTCATTTTCCTCTAAAATTTTCTGATATTTCTTCGAATTCAAGATTTCATTGATAACAACACGCTTTCCTGGACCAGAGGCACTAAAACATCCCCAAAGAATCAAACTACTACCACCACCATTTTTAACCGCAGGAAGGATGTTTCTTTCCTTGAATGCAGCATTTGATTTTCGCTAAACATACCGTTGCTCGTTGTTCCCGAATAATCTAATTTTGGTCTCGTCTGTCCAGAAAACTTTCTTCCAGAATACAAATCCATAATTTTGATGATCCTTGGCGTACTTTAAACGTGCTTCTTTGTACGCTTTTCGTAACAGAGGTTTGCTTTGTGCAACTCTTCCATGCAGACCATTCTTTCTCAATGTACGACGTATAGTAGAGGGATGGACATCGATCGGAGACAGTCTTAATGTTTGGCAAATATCACCCCGCAATCACTCATAGATTCGCAGCAGCAATTCTTTCAATCTGTCCAGCTGTAAATTTTGAAATCTTGCAAGGTCGTCCACACTTTGATAGAATTTTGATTGTTCCAAAGCCTTTCCATTTCTTTATAATTGTAGCAACCGTCGTATATGGAATTTGACGTTCTTCTATTTTCCTATAACTCTTTCCACACTCGTGTGCAGTAATAACAGGTCTCTTAAGATCTTTACCATAACGATCCATTGCTTTTTAATGGCTTCTGCAGTCATCAGTCTTTCAAGATGATTCACGGAGAAAATTCTAGAATTCAGAATTTCCAACAGTCTCTAATCAATAAACAGCCAACTACTGATCAAAATTTTAAATTCTTCGGTGGACACACAAAGTATTAAATAATTTTGTAAATAAATGTACGAAAACTTTTGCCTTTTTTCCCTCAAATTCTTTGATGTTTTACATTATTTGTTTAACTTAGTAAATTTTTCCAAACGAATGGTAAACTTTTCATAACTATCCTATTCATGGTACAAAAGATAAGGACGAATATAACAAATATTTATCTGTACGAATATTTATGAACGCCAACAAAATAAAATTAATTATAAATTTTATTTTATTATTGAGGGGTAACTAAAAGTAAAGTATAAAAGGAATTCCCTGGAATAAATATTATTTAACATAAATTATTAATGTAAATATTTTTTAGTTACATAAATATATTCAGTTGTCCATCCATCCATCGTGTTCTGCCTATCTGGCAGGTCCAACTCATGTGTCCCGCCAAAGTGTTCTATCCTGAGCTATCCTTTTCATCTCATAGTAGCTCCTGCCTGCCTTCAAATCATCCAGCATTGCTTTTCTTTTCCTTCCCCTCGGCCTTCTACTTCATATCTACCCTCTATCGTCTCCTTCAACAATCCTTCTCTCAACACATGTCCGATCCATTTCTTCTGTCTTTCTCTTATCACCTTAACGAGTCTTCTTTCCTCCCTCACCTGTTGCAGTACTTCCCCATTACTTTGGTGTTCCCGCCAGCTTATCTTTAGCATTCTTCTCAAAATCCACATTTCAAAACTTTCCAGGAGTTTCTTTTCAGTTGTTTTCAGTGTCCATGTTTCTGCTCCATACAGTACCACACTCCATATCAAGCTTTTAACTAACCTTTTCCTCAGCTTCAAGATGAGTTTACCTGTAAGTAGTCTTCTTTGTCAAAAGCTACCTTACCCATATCAATTCTAGATCTTACTTCCTTATTACAATCTCCATTGTTGGTTAATAAACTTCCCAGATATTTAAACTGCTCAGCTTCTTCCAAGGTCCGATTTCCTATCGTTAGGTTCATTTGTGCTCCTTTCCTTCTTGCAATTTTCATTACCTTTGTCTTGGTCTTATTAATTCTCATTCCGAATTCTTCCGCCGTTGTTGTCAAGCTATTGACCATTCTTTGCAGTCCTTCCTCAGTACTACAAACAAATTACCTCCCACTCTGATTCCCTCTTCCACATCTGAGAGTGCTTCTATTATCATTGCTTCCGCAGAGATGTTAAATAACACAAGGGACAGGGAGCATCGTTGCCTGACCCCTCTCCCAATCAATCCAGGCTCCGATTCTCCTCCTGCAACTCTAACATTCACAGTCTGCCCAAGATATAGATTTATCATCAGCCTACGGTTCCTCCAGTCAACATTAATATTCTTCAATATTTCCATTAGTTTCCTCCATTGGACTCTGTCAAAAGCTTTATCAAAGTTAATAAAACAAACATTTCCTGATCATGTTCCAGCACTCTCTCCCATCATTCTCATAATACCAATAGCTTCTCTTGTTCCGCATTTTTACATAAATCCAAACTAATCCTCTCCAATGTACTGCTCAGCTCTGTTCGTTAGTCTTCTGGTTGACAATAAAACCTATGAGAGGAACATTTTAAATATGAAATTGATAATTTCTATGCTATGGACACGTGTTTTAACTTTGAGCAGCATTTCCCAAACGTTTGGACCCACGGTCGCTTCAAACTGAAGTCGACTTCAAATGGTATTAAAGGAGTGAATTTTTTTGATATTAGTGTCTTACCAGGTTATTATCGGGGTGAGGGTCTAATTGAACAGGTTGGGAATGATTGGTTGTCGGAAGAATCCATATTCCCAACCTTCTAGTCCCTCACCCCGATAATAAGCTGGTAAGACTTCTCAATTTCGATTCACCTTTCAACTGTTTTATATTTTGACTATTGACCACATTCCTATATTTTATATTATTTTATTTTTAATTTTAATTAATTAAATATATACTGTAAATATACTATTAATTATCACACGTTTATTTAAATATATTGCATGTTTCTGTTCATCATATTTATTAATTTTTTATATTTGATTTTAAGTTTTTAGCACTGATGATGGAAATTGAAATTTCCGAAACATTTGTAATTATATATGTATATTAAGTACAATAAAAGCAAATAAGTCTATTAGCATTAATTAATAATAAAAACAACCACTTTCGGTTGTTTAAAAAAAGTAAGTGTATATAAATGCAAGAAACTTCACTTTTCTACGTGAAGGTCAAAATATTAGAGGGGTTTTATTATTATACAGGGTGTCCCATAAGTCTGGAACCATAGGTAAAATAAGTAATTCATGTTTTTCCGTTTATGCAAGTGCCCATGATGTCTTTGAGTAAGGAAGAACGCATCCAGGTAATTCTGCTCGTAGGAAATCGGAGTCATAGGGCGGTCGCTGAGGAATTTAACGGATTGCATCCGGACCGCGCGCCGATAACACACAGCTGTGTCGGCAAACTTTTAGCAAAGTTCAGAGAAACGGGATCCATAGGAAATAAACCATGCAGTGGACCTCCAAGGACATCCACCGACGATGACAGCCGCTACCATCCTCACTCATTTCACAAATAGTCCCCAAAAGTTTCTTCGGCGTTTTTATCATTTTGCCCTATGGTTCCAAATTTACAGGACACCCTGTATAATAAGCGTATATAAAATTACATAATACACAGTATTTTAAATTACGAAGTTTACTTTAGTGGTTCTTAAAAAAAATAGATATTTTAAATAACTTCATAAACTAAAGAAAAAAATTCTAAAAAAAATCTTCTTAATACCTTTAATCTAAAAGAAATAAAATTAGCAAATATTTTTCATGGGTAACAAAGTAAATCCGCATAACCTGAATTCTCTGTGAAAAAGTATTATTGAACATTAAATATGTGTAAATATCATTTTGTATTCGTAGAAATATATTTCAATTGTATAAGAAATTTTTTAACAATTAAAACAACCTTTTCAAAGGTGATTTTTTTTTATTATTTTCTTTGTATGAACGTGTGTTTCAATCATTAAACATATAGTTATTTAGCAAACAAAAAGATCCAATGAAATATTGATTTACAAGGAATGGACACGAGAGGAAAGTGCAGCAGGTTTTCTTTACTTTTAATATTAAAGAATGTTTACTTCATAACTTTAAAAAACCTGCTAGATATGCCGTCAATGACTTCGAGAGAGAGAGAGAGAGAGAGAGAGAGAGAGAGAGAGAGAGAGAGAGTCCAGTTGTTTAAATTTTATTTGAAAACAAGTTTTTATTAGGAGACATTTAATATTTCAAAAAAAAAAATTTCTTATGTCAAAAGTTCCTTCACTCAGCACAAAACTCAAGCACGTGCACACAGATCACATAACGAATGTTTTCATTGGGGTGTATGTATGAATACAGAATACAGTAATGTATTCTTTTAAAGTATTCTGTTAGAAGGTGAATAAAAATAGATAAAAACCCATATAAAATAGTGAAGTTTTAAAAGTTAACAAAACGTTATTTTTTAATAATTATTTAAAGAAAATTTATAATATCAAATAAAATTTAGTAGATTAGATGTTTTATCAGTATTAAGTTTCCTTTTTGTGTTATTTGAATTATAAAAAAAATGGATCACCTGAAGATCAGGCCCCCCCCCCCAAGCCTTCTTTAGTCTTATAAGGCTAACTAACGAAAATATCACGACCTAACCTAACCAATCGTCAAGGGCGTACAGTTGATCTAACGATCGGTTAGGTTAGGTCGTGATATTTTCGTTAGTTAGCCTTATAAGGCTAACTAAAGAAAGCTGGGGGCCCTGATCTTCAGGTGATCCAAAAAATTTAACAATTATTAAAAAATAACGTTTTGTTAACTTTCAAAACTTCACTAATTTATGTTTATTTTTGTCTATTTCTAATAAGAATTGTCGTATTATTGAAGGAAAAACGAGCTGTGGCGGATGATGATTTTGACTAAAAGACCAAAATAGCAGTTCATAAAACAGGTTGCAATAAATTATTATTATTATTATTATTAATAACGCCAGGTGTGTGTGTATATATATGTGGGGCAATGTTGTTTTCGTATCAAAGAATATTGTAAAATGTTGAAAAATAAGGAGAGAAAGAAAGTAAAAATAATATTAACATGTGTACGAGTACAAACGAGTACTTTCGTTCTTTGTAAACACCATATTTTCTTTTTATCACTCGTAAAGCTACGGGTCCCCTTCGTTACACGAATTTTGCCATTACGAAGGGGATTAAATAACCCCAAACCCAAACTACCGCGAACAAACAAGATTTGTTGTACTCACTGGCGACGCTAAAGGGAGACGAAGGGGTTCGGGGGTGCAGCCCCATTCATGAAATAAATATGTCCGACCCCCCTGAAACATTTTCCAACTACATCTAGAATACAATGTCAGTTACATGGAGGAAAACACAATAATAATCCAACAAAACATTATCCAATCTCTGGATTGTCTTTCTAACCAATCACGCTAAAGAATGGTAAAATTTTGAAGCTACTTCGTTACCCCCAATACAATGCCAAATCACCAAACTAATACACAAAAAATGCATTGGTTTGTCTAACTTTTGAAAAACAGCGATTTTCTGCAAAAATGAAACTGGTGATAAAAACTGGCGATTTGGGGACGCGAATTTGGCGATAAGCCACTTTTGAAACCTGTCAACCCTGCATCGTTATACTGAACGTGTGAATTCGATGACTTGCGTTAAGGACGCTTGGCACTACCGAGTGTGTTTGTGTTAGTGATGTAGGTCACATCCGCATAACATCCGCACATTTTCTCGCATCCGCATCCGCACTTTGGACTGCGGATGTCGTGCGGATGTGGACCGTTGAGATAAAACGTCATTAATAAGCGGAAATTATCAAATTCTACTATAATAATAGAACTAGTTCATTGTGCGCAAAAGTGATGCAAGCGACAAGACGAGAGGCTGTTCTTGTATGAAGTTACTCTCTTGCAACCTACTTAGATCCACGTTACAAAGCTAAGTTATTTTCACCTAGTACATTAGAACGAGTTAAATCATCACTTGGCAAAGCAGTTGAAGAGCTTCAATCTCTTGAATCTGTCGCTTCGCCACCCACCAAAAGAATAAAAGTTTCAGTGACAGAACCAACACCTTCAACGAGCAAATCTATCACAGAATCTCTCTCTCAGTTTCTTGAGTCAAGCAGCAATGACGAGACCTACGCGATGTCAAAAGATGTAGTAAAATGATCGAGAGCTATCACCAAGAAAAACGCCTGGCTGCATGTGACAATCCTATTAGTTGGTGGAAAAATACGCAGAATATCTATCCATACTTGAGTAAACTTGCAAGGAAACATTTAGCCTGTCCTCCAACAAACGTACCAAGCGAGAGATTATTTAGCAGTGCTGGATTAATATATGATGAAAAGAGAAACAGACTGGCAGCAGAAAAGGCAGAAAAATTAATGTTCCTTAAGCATAACCTTCCTATAATTAAGTTTGAATATTAAACGATGAACATCTTAGTTTACTTTATTTTAATTACTCATTTATAAATATGCCTAATAAAACTTTAAACTTAATATAAATAGTTATCACGCTAATTAAAGATCTCTTTCTATAAGGGTGGAGGTTGGGGAAAGAGGTCGGTGAGGTGCATTTGAGTTGGGTTCACGTCCCGCATCCTGGTAACACAATTATGGTTTCTAATTGTGGCTGAAACGACAAAATATAACGAATTTATTTGCAGACGAATTCACAATTGATTTCTATATTAGTTAGATGCTTGATATTATTTTATATGTTGAGAGAAAAGTACAGCAATTATTGTACAATTAATCAATTATACTACATTATAGCTACAGCTCTCTCTATATAATAACTTATTATATACGTTAAACACAACAAATCTCGAATATATCCTAAAAAATAACAAAAATGTAGACATCCGCATCCGCGGATGTCGAAATCAAACATCCTCATCCGCAGATGTGAAAAAAATGACATCCGCTACATCACTAGTTTGTGTATATTTGGAGAGCGATGAATGTGCATAACTGCTTGTTTAGGCTTGCTCATTCTGTGATTTAACCATCTTGTCGTTAAGTCAGTCGTCAATAAATGTTGATTGGATTTGGAAAAAAAAAAAAAAAAAAAAAAAGCAAGCGAGATTTGGCGTTTTATTTTTTTTTCAAAAACAATAATTTTATGAATAAAATTTGGCAAAACCTGGAATGGAAAACAAAGTAACATTTCATGTTCATCTAACTTGGAATAATATTTATTTGCATTGAAAACAATTTAAAGTTGGTCACTTTAATCGTTTCGAGTTTATAGAAAACAAAAATAATAATCATACTTTCTAAGAGCTTCTTAATTTATTTCCCATACGTTTCCTTTCCTGTTTACTAAAAACAAACTTCGCCTCCCCAACCCATCTCTCTGCCACCCCTTCGCCTGCCTATTTCAGATTCCTAGCTTCCACTGGTTGTATGTAGTAAGTAGTAGTACTTTTAAAAAAAGTGACAAAGCCTTTTTCCATGCTGTAAGAACAGAGTTTCATAAACTTGATGAAAGTGTCTCCAATAAACTTGGAAAATGTATTTTAAATCAACACGTGTTATTATCCTTTCGTTAATTTGACAGAAATAATGTTGAAACCTTAAAATGTATGTTTACATTAGCTTTGTATTCTATAAACTACTTTTGTTTATGCCACTAAGGGTAAAGTATGCAATAGTGCAAAACATTACTATAGTTTACCATTAATATTTCCTATAGAAGAAAACGTCAAATGATGATTTTAATGGGTAACATTTACATTCTTAAGTTTAGCTCCAATGGATTAAATGCAATAAATATAATTCATTTACAATTGTTTAAATTATTTCTAACCTCACCGAATGCGATCAATCAAATAACTTTTACAAATTTTATAAAACAATTCACATTAAAAAATGCTTTTCCACTACAAGGTGGACCGTTTGAAAATAGTCTGGGAATTCATTTTGTACTGTATCTTACTTCCTATTGTGTCATATCTTTCGCCATAGTTGTGAACTTGTGTATCTACTGTATGTCAGCGGTAGTCATAACATCTGATGTAATATGTTACGTGTTCAATTACATACATACATACATACATATATATATATATATAGCCGCACTACTTTCAAACGGCCCAGCATCTACAATAATTATATATCGCCAGTTATTTTCCAACAACTCGGTTTATAAACTGCTGTTTTGAGTTTCTTGAGTTTGAGCAACAAGGGAGTAAAAGGAGAGTAAAGTAAGTAATTGTAGTAGTTAGTGTACATACAGTACAGTACAGACCCTATGGTTAGAAGTAACATTATAATATAATATATGCCTCCACGCATCCAACTACTTACTCTCTAAATAAACTCAATCAATGTCGCTAAACTTCGTTGATCAACGGGAGGCAGCGTTACGAGACTGGCCACGACATAGCTCAATTGATTATGAAGATGATTTATTGATTAAGAGCTGTTGCTAGTTAGTACCTATCTCTCTACTATCCGCACATGTCCGTTTCTGGAGGCGTGCGGATAGTTGAAAAATGTGGATACTTGACGTTCGCTTAGAGAAAAAATATAAATATAAAAAAAGTAGAGTATAAAGTACAATACAGTATAGCGTAGTACACAAATAAAAGAACACAATTATACAGTTATAGAAAAATTACTAGTACATGACGGATGTCATACGGCCACTTTTGCGCTGATTTGTGTCCTCGTGACCACCTATGAAGAAAAACTTCTCTTTACATTTGCGTGATTTATCTCTAAATAAATCTAAATAGATTATATAATTATTTTAATAATAAACAATAAACGACAACAGATAAGGAAAGAAAAAGATTAAAAAAAAACCAAACGAACCACGTTGTTGTTTTCACAAAGAATGATTCCATTTGAACAGAACAGAAACAGCAGCTCATAAAACGAGTATATTTTCAAATAATTTGCATTAAATTGTCAATAGTGGTTGTAAAGCTGATAAATATGGAACGTGTTGTATAAAAATTTTAAAAATTATTTAAATAACCCGAATAGGTGAAAGTAGAAACAACATTTGATAATTGTTAATGACACACTCTCTCAAGATATTTATCAAACAAGAAAGAGACAGAGGCATTATTTCCCCACTGATTCTTCTAAATCATTATTAAAGGCATATTCATTACCTCATTAATAGATTCGTGCTTATCATTACATAGCCTCAGAATCAGATCCCACATTTTTTTCCGCGTTGTTTGAATGAATCTGACAAAGCTCTGATTCTAAATACTACACAAATGAACACAGTTTAAAGCTGTGCAAACAGGGCAGGACAATGAAATGCCACTGAGGATTTCGCAGTAATTTTAAGTCGAAACTTTTTAAAATTACCGAGATACACTCGTGGTCAAGTCAAATGTGAGAATATATGAAATAAAAGATGTATAATGTAAGGATGAAAGTAATATAATACATACATACATATATATATACACACACACACACACGTGTATATATAATAAAAACAAACGTCTACGGTATGTATAACTATCTGTAAATTAATATGGTGTCATTTTCATAATACTTACTGTTTTTGTATATTTATATAAGAAGCTCATGTCGCTTTCTGTTTCCACTAATATTATATATATATATATATATATATAAACTATGGATCGGTTTCTGGGAAACCTGAGTTTACACAGGAAGATTAAGACGAAGCCGATTGTTTGAAACATTTATTCCAGTAGAGCGTTTCGAATCTAACTAGATTCATCAGCTATTCTAAAAACGAGTATAAATAATTATATATATAGGGAGGGGGCATAGGGCCATGGCCCCCCCCCCCCGTTTTGTACATAAAAAAAAACCGCTTTATGTATAAAAAACTTAAATTCGTTATTAAAATCTTAAAATTTTTAAATATTCGTGTGAATGAGGATATGAACACACATTGTTCATTTTGAATTTTTTTTTTTTTTTTTTTTTTTTTTTTTTTTAAAATAACCGTCGGTAGGCAGTGGCACACAATTTACTGTTTCAAGCCGTACGAACCTTGCACGGAAAAATCTTTCCTAACTGTTAAAGGATTAGTTGATATCTACAAATCCCCTCTTGTAGGGGAGATTGATGCAGTAGAATCAAAGTTTTTAATATGGAAAACACATGGTGGAATCGAGTGGAGAAGGATAGACCTACGACTGTACTGTCTGCACTAAAAATCTACAGACAGCTTGGCACCAGACATGGGGTAATAGTAATAGACTATTACAGAATTTTTCAAGTAATAGTAATATCATAATTTTTTGGCTGTAATAGTAATAGAAGGCAAAGTAATAGATAATAGTCTATTACTTTTCTATTACAGTGGTAATGGATATATTGTGTGAACAAAGAACTGAAAAATGAACTAAATCTACTCTAAACTAAAATAAACATGTAGCTATGTGAACTAATATTGGGGCAAACTTTTCCTTCAATAAAGTAAGATTTATCAAGACGTACAGTCTCTGAAATTGTAATGACTTGGTTGAAACAAATATTTGTTAACATACTGCTTCTAATTGCATTTAAATAGACAAAGATCCTTTTCAAATGAGTGAAGTACCCAACATACAAAAGTAATAGTAATAGAATACCAAGTAATAGTAATAGATGAAAATTAAAGTAATAGTAATGGAAGGAATCATAAGTAACAACAATAGTAATAGAAACCCAGTAATAGACCCCATGTCTACTTGGCTACCCAAACTTGGAAATATTGCTTCATATTTTACAAAGCTACTTTTCCTATCACAACTGCAACAAGCGAGCGCTCATTCAGTTGCCTAAAGTATCTCAAAAGTTATTAAGGTCTACGATGTCTGAAGGAAGATTAAACGGTCTGGCTTTATTATGCGTTCATGGGGATATTAAATCAAATATTGACGAAGTTATTGATGAATTTGGCAGGTGTAATCGACTGCTTGATTTCACATCATAGGTCATGCATAATATAGCTGATTCTGTGAAATCAAACGGTTTCTTATAAATTTGTATTTGGGTTAAATGCGATTTATATTATTTTAAGTTCTTTTTTCGATTAAAACTAAGCTAGTTTTAAATCTTCTTTAGGGATCTAATGATTGTCAATGCAAGTTGAGTAATATACGACGAATAAACAAGCCTCTTTCAGGGATTATTCAGGGATATCTACTATACAAGCAGTTGTATTTACTAATTTAGCGATTATATCACTACATTCCGCAAATTCCATGCAGTTGTTTAAACTTTCTATACAGAGAAAGAATTGCATATCCATTATCTTCTTAAGTCCCGTCCAGCTGTTGCTGGGTTAGGTCCCTTTGACGGCGTCTGTACCTCTCCCATGTGCTTCTGTCTCTCGCCATTGTCGCCAGCTTTCTCCAGTTCTTCTCGTCATTATCTTGTTTGAAGCTTTTCAGCCATGATGTTCTTGGGCGTCCTCTCGGTCTTGTCCCTCCTTCTCTTGCGTATAGACATAGTTATAGATCTACTGCGTATAGACAGACATCTTGCGTATAGACATCGATAGTGAGGGAATTTAAATACCTAGGAGCTTAATTCACTAAAGAGAACGATACATAAAGAACAATAGCAAAGAGATTAAAACTGGGAGACGGAGTAATGAACAAACTAGGCAAATTATGAAAGGACAATCAAATTACAACCCAACTGAATGTTATTAGACTATGAAACAAGAGTGCCCCAACCGTATTTATGTAACTTGAGATGGATTTTAAGGGTAAAGGAGAGAAGGAAAATAAACACATTTGAGATATATTGCTCAAGAAAAGATATGTAACGCGAAATGGATAGGCAGAATCACCAACGTGGAAATAAGGAATAGGACTAACGTGAAAATAACAGCAGAGGAAAAAGTAAAAGATATTCAATGATAATGGTGCGGGCATGTGGAAAGAATGAGGGAGTACAGAATTCCAAAATGATGTCTAACGCAAGAGAAGGACGTCCATTATAGACAATGTATATAAAATTTCATTTTTTAAAATTGCAAACAGCTAATGAGCAAAATGTGCCTGCCCCATTTTGGTTAGACCTTAAACTAAATCAAAAAAATTCTAAATTTTATTATGAAAAATCACAGAAGCAACACTTATTTTAATAACGAAACTCAACAGTAGTTCATAAATCGAGATGCATTTTAAATGTAACAGTTATATATATATATATTCAACATTTGCGAAAAGTACAATTTTTTATATAAAATTATTCTGGCGGGGGAAATAGTGTAAAATGTATTTAAACAAAAATGTCGTTTTATACATATTACTATTTTCTCTCTTTAATTCTAATAAATATTAACTTTTATTTGAAAAGGTTTGTTCAAAAGAAATTCCTAATTACGTTTATGAATGAAAATCAAAAGGTTTATTGGCAGACGTTTAATTATTTATATACTAATTAATGGTTAAAAAGCAATTAATTATTTATATTCCAGAAACCTTTCATGTATATACTGATATATATATGTACACAAGTTTATCGTCCAATTAAAGTTTTAAGTTAAAGTTAAGAACCTACAAAATATATAAATGTTTCCCAATTCAATATATATATTGGCAGGTTTTCTTTGACTGACGATTATAATTATAAGGATAACTTTAGTTTTATGTATTTTATTTTTCTTACAACAGTATCGGTATCCAGTTCCAGTGTCAGTTGAATTACAAATCTCTACAATACAACAGTACTTATTCAGCGTATTGTGACTTAAATTAGAATTGCAGTTTAAATTATGTAAGTTTAAATGTGGAAATAATTAAACGTAGTTTTACAAAATGCAAATACATTTTATTTTACAATTAGCTTTAAAGCTCTGCCATCGCTACATTTTATGAAATTCTGTTCAAAAATGATCAAAAATTCGTCATCTTTTTGGTAAGGGGTAACTAACTAGTTTAATTACTTTTAATATTAACTTTCGAGTTAAATGGGTCAATATATTTGTACAAAATTAGTAAATTAACTTTTTTGGGTTAGAATTTAACTTTTTACATTTAACTAAAAGAAATTTAATTCAAACGGAAAAAATTGAAAACAGATAATTAATAGACTAATAAAATTGAAAAGACTATTTTTAGGGACTGCTATCCATTTATGAATCTCTGTTTAAAAGTATCATTGCAGAAAATGTGGATGTAGATTGTAATATATATGAGCGAGCATGAATGAACACACTCGGGACTACTACTAAAGAGGTCCTGGGTTCGAATCCGAATCCTGATAGAGGCATATATACATATATACATATATATTTATTATATGAAGTTCAAAGAATTATTTTAACAGCCTGTACTTTCATGTAGAGCTACATACACTTTTACGCTACACTTTTATAATGTGTAATGTAATCTCATTTTTTCAAATTTTAATCACTTACGCTTGCATTAATTTAGGGAGTTTTATTAAAAAGTGTAGAGAATGCGCTCTTTTATGGTATATAATGATTATTTTTTAGTTTCACTCGCGTTTAGAATTTTAATTAAAAACTCAAAATCAAATTACTATTACTTTATGCTACCTACCTCAGGATTTTACTCACCGAGGTTTTTGTTTTATTTTAGTTTAGGTTAAATTAGGTTGTTAACCTAACTTAAATTGAACCCCAAAAAACATCTCTACAAAACAATAGCTATTTTCCTTGGAGGAGGGCAGTGATACAAAAGATAGCTCCTAATAGGAGCGAACGTAACTTTTTGCGATATTACATATATATATATATATATATATATATATATATATATATATATATATATATATATATATATATATATATGGGATGAATTTCAATTAACGTGAAATGAATGAATGATGCAAATCGAAAAGAAAAAAGAAAAATGATTCCAAGGTCTTTCGTGTATTCAGAAGTACACCTCATCAGGGAATTAATCATTCCCTGACGAGGTGTACTTCTGAATACACGAAAGGCCTTGGAATAATTTTTCTTTTTCCTCGTGGGTTTGCATTATATATATATATATATATATATATATATATATATATATATATATATATATATATAACATGTAATTGTGATTTTCCATGGGTCTCATTCAACGGAACTCATATAGGAGAGTATATATAGGATAGATCCATACATAAGGAAACCAATGCTATCTTTGATATTTATAATGTATTATTCACGATTATAACAATGTTCAATTAATGTCCAATTGTCCATAGCAAGAACTGCTTGATAAAAAATAGCTCCGAGCAATGTTAAAAAAAAAAAAAATTATTTGAAAAAATGCAATTCTTTGTAAATTAAATTGTAATTAATTACTTTAAGTAATTGTAATTAAGTATTTCACCATCTACAGTAATTGTAAATGACAATATGTCAAGTAATTGTAATTAATTGCATTGACCCATGCCATATATATTGTTCATACTGCCTATTTTCGAGTTTCCCCCACAACCCCCCCCTAACCCCGACCCCCACCCCACCCCTCAACCAAAGCAACAATTATAATGATTAAATTAAGTTTCAAATTAAACCTTTTTTTTTTAAAATATATTTCCTTCTAAATTACCAATTTTTTTTATAAATTACTTATTTATTGGTTCTACTTACAAAATCATTTGGTTTTTTTATTATTATTATCCTTATAAAAAAATTAATCAGCAACTTAAAATGTTGTTGGCTGCGCACCGTCCAAAGTCTTCAATGTTGCAAACAGCAGCTCATAAAATGACGCATTTACACAGCACAACCTCCCCTGAGCTTCGATTGAAATTTATTTTCTCAAATAGATTTCATCTCAAAAAGAAGGAAGGTAAGAGCTGATCAAAAATCTGTAAATTACATATCCACTTCAGAAAACATATATATATATATATATATATATTAATCGTATTTACACTAATTACAGGAATCTAACATTTACATACAGTATATATATGGCTCGGTGCTAATATCATACTGTCGCAATTACAAAAACAAAAACTACGCTGCGCCGCCCGGGAATCGAACCCGGGTCGCAAGAATGGGAATCTTGCATGATACCACTACACCAGCGGCGCGATGAAGGAGTCTTTAAAGAATATTGATTAAGAGCAAGCGTCTCGCGAAACCCATTCCTTTGTACACATAGTATACAGGGTGGTCCAAAAGTCCCTATCTATCTTGCCGAAATAATGGTATTTCTATTTTATTTTCTACAGGATATATAGATGATGGGTGTATAAGAACGTGTGGTACTAACACCAGAGCCGGATTTAGCAGTATGGGGGCCCTGGTGCAACCGGCACGTGGGGGGGGGGGGTGCCCAGAGCCATAGGTACAGAATAAAACCCTTTTGGGTTGCAAGTGACTTGATAGACTTTCCTCAAATGCAATTGTTGGCAAATAATTTGTTTTCAGTATATTACAGTTGCAAACAACAAAAAATAAACAAACAAAAACTAAACGATTTATCTTGCTTGAAGGTCTACGGTGAGGGGTAAGTAATGTGTAAAGTTACAATTTATCTTACAAACTAATTACAGAGACTAGATTAATTTACAGAATTGCCTTTCTTGTTTTTCTAGCAGCAAATTTGTTTATACTAAGAGGCCAATAATTTTGTGGGGGCCCTGGTACATCTGCACCACTTGCACCATAGTAAATCCGGCTCTGATTAACACTACGTGTCCAAGGGAAGAAGTGCAAAATATTTGAGAAAAATTCGAAAGAACATTTCACAAACGAGGACCTACAGACAAAGCAATCCGTGAGCTGGTCAGTAAATTTAAAAGAACAGGATCTGTTCATGATGAGGCAAGATCTGGACGTCCAGGACACCAAGAAAATGTCGAATTGGTAAGAGATGTCTTTGAAACAAATTCTGGAATCTAAACTCGCACAGCATCACGTAGACTGAGCATACCAAAAACAACTGTTCTAAGGATTTTAAAATCAACATTAAAAAACAAAAAAGGTACTTTCCTGTTATCCCGGACCCCAGACTTTTTGCCAGTTACCCGACTTCAATTTTGAAAATATTTTCGTTAAAACTAACGAAAATATCACGACTTAACCTAACCTTACCAACTAATAAGGTTAATTGAATGCCCGGTTAGGTAAACTGTATGTCCTTGATAATTGGTTAGGTTAAGTAGTGATTTTCGTTAGTTTTAACGAAAATATGTGTCAAAATTGAAGTCTGGGAACTGGGCAAAAAGGCTGCGGTCCGGGATAACAGGAAAGTACCCAAAAAAGTTACCATATTCAAGTGATACACGAGTTTGAAGAGGATTATCCAAGACGAGCCGCCATGTGCACAGAATTGATTGAAAAAAAAATCATACCGAAAACTTATTAAACCACATTCTCTTCAGCGATGAGGCGACATTCCACACATGCGGCAAAGTTAATCAACATAATTGCCGTATCTGTGCTAGTAAAAATCCAACCGAGTTCTACGAATGGGAGATATATATTCTCCTGAAGTTAATGTCTGGTTGGGTATGACAAGATCGAAGATTTAGGGACCTTTTTTCTTTGCAGAAGCTATGGTAACAGGGCCAATTTATCTTGACACTGAGCAGTTTCTTGAACCCCAGCTTCGTTCAGATGGTATTCTCAACACTATTGTCTTTCAATAAGATGGAGCTCCATGTCACTATGCAAACATCGTTCGGGCGTACCTTGACGAGCGCTTAGTTTTTTCGTTTTTTTTAATTGGGTTCAGAATCCCAGCTGAGCCTTGAACGGCCAAGCTCTGAATGGTACTTAACTTATAGCCTAAGTTAAACTAGACTAAAAACAAACTTTACCGACTTGGAGGTCCTATTCGGTCCTACCTCAGTGTAACCGGAACCAGACGATCTCCGGTATCAATATTGATAGACCATGTAGACGCGTCCAGGAAATAGAGTAATCCAAAACTTGTATTTCCTCTTCGATGAGTTTCTTTGAATACAAACAAAAGATAGAATAAGATCCAAATAGAACAAATACTAATAGAATTATAAACTATAAATTATAAACTAAATCATAAATCATATACTAAACTATAAATTATAAACAATAAATTAATAGCTATCTCATTAAACCTTTTAGTAACAAAAGAGCGACATCCTATGGAAGACTAACGACTGAAATATTCAAATAAACTAGTCTAAATATAACTCAACAACTAAACAAAATAACTAACAACACTCGGCATAAGTATATTTATTATTCAAGTTGAACTATTTTACTAGCCGAATTACTAAATAGTATATTTACAAATATGAAATTTGTTTACAAGGCTTCACTTGTTTATACTTTCAATATTTATCTTGAAAGTTTGTTATAAAATGCTAAACGATAGTAAATACTAGGGGGAGGGGGGTAGAAATATACAAAGTATGCAAATATAAGAGTACAAAGTAAATTTTACCAAGTGGGCAGATCTTCCACGTTGAGAGTAAATTTGGAGTTATAATCACAAACCAAACCAGAATAAATTTTACAACCTCTTATGTTTACTGTACAACATTGTTGCAAGAAATGCCTGTAATTCGATGCTACCACCTCTCAAATAACCGAGCGTGTTCTAGAATGTTCCAAGACATTCCAGAAACCAGAAATTCTATTTTTCACCAGTTATTATTTGTTTAAGCCGTATTCATTTAAGCCGAATAAAATGTAGATTCTATGAATTTTACTGAGTTACATAAAGATTATTGTATATGTACATAAATTAACATGGAGCTTAAATAATCTATTGAAATTTTAATCTACAAAATTTGCCGACATGTGTTCGAATAGCGGTAACACTCACAGTGTTGCTGACTCGATGTGGGCCTACTTTTGGCCTCAGTAGCATAAAATGAAAAAAAGAGCAATATTTATGGTCTTATTTCTAAACCTTTCAACAACACAACCTGCACCATTGCATGATGCAACAATCCTGTATCTAAACAACGAAACTGAATTGCAAGAGAGGTCTCTATAAGACCACGCCCTATCAGTGCCGCATTCAACAAACTAGTAGAGGACGCTGCCAGTGCCTAAAAAATGATGCCACAAGAGCCCAAAAATGCTAGCTCTAAATTAATTGAATTTTTCACTACTTTTACAATTATGAGAAGGACATTCTATATACATACCTTAACTTAATATACGAACAATGCTGCATTAATTAGGTTAGTCATCATATCACTTTGGGACAACAATGGCTCTTCCACTTCTAAATTTTCTAACATTTACCAAATCGCTGGAGTGGACGATATCCGGATTTAACACCATTAGACTTCTTTACTTGTGGCTTTATAAAGTCTGAGGTTTACAAAACAAGAGTTACAGACCAACAGGATCTGCGAACCCGCATCGTCGCGAGTCCCTAAAATAACCCGAGAGATGCTTGAGAATGTGTTTCGCAATGCAGTGGACAGATTTGAGATTTGCAGAGACACTGATGGTGCTCACGACGAATTTTAGGCCTAAGCTTGATAAATAAATATACATCTAATTATGTTATTACATATTTATCTTAAAACGCTAACGATGAAATGTTTCGTCGTCATATGAAATAAGTGCTGAAATGTCGCGTGTCTAGCCAGCGATAAAAGTTACCTTGATGTTGAATTTTTCCATGGAATTTTTTTGGATTTCCTCTTTGTGTTCTCTTAAACAGGTATAATAAAGGCCTAATTTGGTGAATTTCGCGATTCTGGGAATCGCGTCGCGGTCGCTGCAGTGTGCGGGGCTGCTCCCATTCTGTCAATGTAAAATCACACTCGACTAGAGTCGTCAGTCGCAAGACGATCCTGTATGTAGCCGGCTTAAAGGTTTATAAGCGTTTGAGAAGAAACAGTCCTTCAGAACTCTTCTTATTAAACTAATTTTAAAACGAACATCAAAGGCCCCTTTAAACTCTATCTTCAGTCTCTTACGCAAATGTACGTAAGAATTTGCTTCTTAAATTTACTTCATCATTTCTTTACTTAAACAAACAATCAAAAAATTTAAAAAATCGTTAGACGCCCGATTTACTGAATCTACGACCGACTACGGACTTTCATATGATTTCCTTCTTAGGAGAACTGACAATCTACTTCAATGATCTTCACATAAAACAATTCAAACAATCCACGAATGAACACCTTCGGATATCGTTTGGCCGATTACCTGCCACATTTCAACATCCAGATCCAACCTCAATTTACGATACAATACTCATAAAAACGCAGATAAACTCTTAGAAAATCTTTATTACAAAGTATACTAGTCTTTGAAGAATAAAATTGATAAAATGCTTCCATTTCATAACCATTTGTGCGTGTAAATATCTTAAAATCAGTTCAGACTCTGAATAAAATGTTCACTGATAATCTACTTAATTTATTAACATCCGATTTGATCATTTGTTGAGTTCAGTTGGATTCGAATGACGCAGAAAAATAATTTCTTTGGCATAACATCAATGGAGACAAAACCTTCTAAAATGGAGTCCTTTAAACTACCTCACATTTACCTGAAGGTTCGGTAAGGCTCGAGGAACTCCACTGTAGAGAGATTCTCTTTAAAACAAATGATTTAGGAAAGAGTTGAGGTATCACATTTACATTTCAGTGTGAAAGTCTTAAAAATGAACCCACGCTGAATTTGGATACATTTTCACTAATTTTCTTTGTGGATTTTTACAATAATGGAATAATGATAGAAAATAACATCAAAAGTAAATCTCTATAATATGTTTGGTAATGTTTGGGCCTAACTCATTTTGAAATTATTAGAAATCTCTGCTAGAAATTCTTAATCGGTAACTTAGCTTAAAAAAAAATATTTTTAAGGCACTTCTTTAAAGATTATATGTATATAATAAAAATAATCTTTGAAAAATGTATTAAGAATTATTATGTCTATTAGTTTACAAACACTGGATAAATTTTTACAATTGTATGTCAGCAAATAAAATTATATTTAGAGTGCAAAATCTTGCCGTGACTTTGTACGATACCACTTGAAAATCACTACTGAAAAAACGCTTTGTTGTTAATTAACTTCCTAAAAAAAGGTTCAACAAAATTAAAAATTTTATACAATAAAAGGTTATGAATAATAAAGTGTAATATTTCATGTGTCTTTTGATACAATACCTTAAATGTCTCGAGAAGTTTGCCAATCAACATTAAAGTTTCCATGAATATCCAGTTGACGAAAACCTTCTTTCAACAAATTTAAAGTTTCATTTTTTATTTTTATTTCTTCAATTATTATAGATTGTTTTTGCTGTTCATTTTTCTTTAATTTTTCAATTATATATATATTTTTTTCTGTTCTTTCTTCTCTATTTCTTCATTTACAGATTTCTTTTGCTGTTCTTTCTTATTTATTTCTTCATTTGTGGAGTTTAGTTTATCGATGAATTATTTTTTTTAAACTTTCAACAGTTTGCATCTTGAATTCTTCTTTTATCTTCAGTTTGCAGAAACTGTCCATAATGTTTAACATACAGAAGTTCGTCGCAAATTGAGAGATGTTCGGTTTTTTTTTTATTCATTCTGAATTGTGGACACTTTGGAGATCTTTGAATGAGAAAGATTATGCATACTGAACAATAGGAATGTCCGCATTCAAGCATTTTTGGAATACTAGTCTTCCTGTTGAAGACTCTACAGCAAACGCTGCAACGGACGTCCTCCATGATTGGCTCTGAAACACAAACAGAATAAATAAATTCCTAAAATTAAATAGTTTCTTATTATTTGTTTGCATTTTTACTTATTTGTTCTTTTACTTATCGCTCTTAACTCTATTCTCACTCTTTACTCTCGTTTACTCTTTGTGTCTTTATATGGAGGCGGGCAGGCGGGCAGACGGGTAGCCGGATAGCGTGGCACTCCAGTAAGATTTTGAACAGCGAAGGAACCGGGGATAAATTACACACTGTTATTACTATTTACTGATTTTCATTTACGCCAAAACAGTTTGAACAAACGGGGTAAAGCGACTGCGGATCTATCGTTAACCTTTTATCGCGGAGAGACACACAATTAACCCTTTACTGCCCAAAAGGACAAATTTCTAACCTTTCAAATACACGAATTCATAACTTAACCCTACAAAATATTTGGCCAGTAAAGGGTTAAATGTTTTAGAATCGCACTAACTTATTAATAACAAAAACCTGACGAGGACGCCCGCCCGAAGAATGAATTGGGGCATCCTTCCTTCTCTCGGCCCATTTCAGGTATTGTAAACTAGTATTTTATATTTTTAATTTCAAACAAAACTTTATTAATTTCTTATTTAGTACAAACCATCATAAAATTTCTTATTAAACATTATTATCATCTTTATTAAGCAAAACATTGTTAAATTCTTAAAAAACAAAACATTAAATTCTTATTAGACATTATTATTTTCTCTATTAAAAAATACCAATACACGACACTTACTAAATTTCCTCTGGCATCTAATATTGGCCATTTGCTCTCCCTAACTGAATTTTTATTATTAACATACAGTATACATAAAACTTATTAGGTCCCTGTTTGCATGATTTTGCAAGAACTCATACTGACGCTTTGCTTTTTTTAATTTCGCTTTTAATACATTTTTTGGAGCTATTGAAGAATAGGGACCCCAGCCTTCTTTACTTAGCTTTATAAGGCTAACTAACGAAAATATCATGACCTAACCTAACCAATCGTCAAGGGCGTACAGTTAACCTAACGATTGGTTAGGTTAGGTCATGATATTTTCGTTAGTTAGCCTTATAAAGGTAACTAAAGAAGGCTGGGGTCCCTATTCTTCAATAACTCCCATTTGGAGCTATCATTTTTTAGTAAAAACTATTGATTGAAATTTGGCTGATAATTTTCGCTGTTGTACTGTAACAGTGTTGATAATTTTTTAATTGTTGTATTCTGTATTTTTTTTTTAGGGGGGGGGGGGGGGGGGTTCTATTAGTTCTATTAACTATGTACAGTAACTATTTAGGGAAATTTTTGGTATAGTTGCTATGTGATATGTATGGTAAGTTGAAACGCAAGTGTTAAAGATATTTTATAAGGTATGTTTGTTTTTCATGTATTGCGTAATGTGTAAAAATTAATTACTGGGGTCAGTGTAGGTGGGTGGTTGGTAAAAACCTTCTAGAAGTTTCGTGCAGAGCTTTACTCTGCTCTGGTGGAATCTTGGCATTGTTTTGTCGGCTGGCATATAAAGCATTTATGGTCAGAGAATTGTGAGAGATTTTGGTTTTCTGTAACTCTAAGAAAAGTGGAGCATAATTTAAGGGTTGATTGCCAAGGTTACCACCGGTGCGGAGGAGTGAGGCGTCTCGGCCCAAGTTGTGGGTATCGGTGCTTTCCTTCTGGTTGAGTCAAAGGTCAGGTTCGGGTTTCGTCGACTATATATGGTCAAGTGTGTGGAGGCCTACCACACCCCCAGCGTTCGACATTGCGGATTGGCCGTCTGTCATCCTCAGGCCATTTTCCAGCTGCAACAGATTACTTGGTGCACGTTCTTAGGCACGTTCGGCAGCGAAGGACTGGCCGACGGCACAGGAGTTCGTAGTGGGCTACCAACGAGGTGTTTAGCCGTATAAAGACTCTATTTGGTCTAGACCTTGGCAGACCTGCTGGAAGTGGTCTGGCGTGCGTTAAAAAAGAAAAGAAAACATTTATTTAGCCAGTGTTTGTGTATTATTATGCTTTCATTGGATTTGTTTATGAATTGATTTGGAATTTATGACTTCATTTGGTATTTGTGAATAATTTTGGTATTGTTGTTATTTTGGGTAATTGGGTTCTGAGTTAGGATTAAACTGAATTATTGGTTTGGGAATTTGAATATTTTGTTCCAATTTATGGAACATAAGTTTAAGTGTTAATCATTGAACGTTTTTTTTGCCCTTTTAAGTTTTTTTGGTAAATACATTTATATATTTCACTGCAATTATAATTATAATGTTTATTTTTAAAGGCGTCTGTTTATTGTTTCCTTAGCCTTGCACCTGTTGTCTTATAGTATTAAGGTAACCCATCCCGAGATACCGTTGCCGGGGTTTTTGGTTTAATTTGGTCGGCAATATTGTATGACAGCCTCGGTCACCCGGCACGGTAACGGTACCTTTTATAGACGCTGTTCTGATCTTTATTTAGTCGTGTTATTTCATAACTTAATCACGGCGGCTTATTATTAAAGTACACTTTCTTATTCTTTGTTCGCATGCATTTAACATCTACGATTTGAATTATAGTTTTAAAAGGGGTTTCGGTCAGAAGCTACCACGGGAAGATCTCTAATAATGATTGGGGTTGTTTAACCTCCTTCGCAACATCTAAGGTCATATGACGGAAGGGACCTACAGCTTTACGTGGGATCCGAACCACGGGTCGCTACATAATCTGGACACGGAGAACGGTCTCCCATTCAACTGCTACCCAAACCCAATGTCGCTTAACTTCACTAATCAACGGGAAGCGGTGTTACGACATTGGCTACGATGTAGCCCACAGGGGACGATATAACCTTCCTGGCTGCTCCCCGTTAGGTTAGGTAAAAGACTCAAACTTTAATTCCAGTTTTGAAACTATCGTATATATTAATTACGCTACCTGTTTAAAACGAAATTCCACTGTACAGCATTTGACGAGAATGGGTTCCAAGTTTAATTTTATAATGTATTTTACATCACATTAATTTTCTACCGAATAATTAGGCATCGCCACGCCGCCCTGGGACTTCCCATTGCATTTCCTGATTCTAAAAATGAGTATTACTAAAAACTGTATACAAACTGTAAATTTAGAAAAGATACTAGAAGTAATGCCAATTATCAAATATTCATATTAAGCCGAAAGCTTAACGGCCAAATTAAACAAAAAAAATAGTCTAACTTTATGTCCTAAATTGTAAGACCAATGTACTGTATTTATTTTATTATTAATAAAGGTTATTCAATTATTAAAAAAATAGCGTAACACATAATATTAGGAATCGCCTTTTTTAAATATTTCTTCTTGTAGATATTGTAATTGTACAGGGTGTCCGTAAAGTCACGCATCATAGGAAAATACATTTATTTATAAAGATAGTTACAGTATTTGTTCGAAATGATTCCCACCAATCTCAAAACATGTTTGTAAACGAAAAAGCAGGTTTCTTTGAATGTTCCTCAACATATTTGGCCTGGTGGAGACATAAATAAATAGACATTGCTTATTTTCCTATTTTGCCTGACTTTATGGACACCCTGTATAAACTTATAAATTTCTCTTAAACAGAGGCAAAATCCTTTGTTCTGTAGTAACTAACATTTCGTATTAAGTGATTAATTAATTAGTTTGCTAACTGGTCTATTGTTTTACATTGTTCACATCACGGGATGGAAACATCATACCAAATGGCGATGATACTGTTTCACTGATACAACTGGATCTTCTTATCCATCGTATCGCCCATACTGTAAATAAAATGGCATTATCTTCTTGTCTGAAAGAAAGCATTATTGTCTGTTAAATTGAGTTTCAAATGGAATTTATGAGGTGTAATTTATTGACATCATTATCAGCAGGCCCGGATTTAGCTATAGGCGAACTAGGCGATCGCCTAGGGCCTCGCGCCAAAGGGGGCCTCGCTCAAGCCGTTTTGCGCGTTCTGTTCAAGTGATATTAGTGATTTAGAACTCTATGAAGAACTTAAAGTACTTTGCAGGTTTATACCTGAGAAAACAGATCTCGGAAATGCCCTTGTTTATATAGTGCAAAAACAACTAAGTGAGATTTATCCTAATGTTTATGTTGCACTTCGAATAGTATTAACCATCCCAGTTACTGTTGCTTCGGCTGAAAGAAGTTTCTCGCGTCTCAAACTTATTAAAACATATTTGCGTTCCACCATGTCCCAAGCGAGATTGCAATCATTAGCTATGTTATCAATAGAAAACGATATAACAAATTCATTAGATTATTCTCAATTAATTGAAGAGTTTAGCTCCAAGAAAAGTAGAAAAGCATTGCTGTAATATTCAAGGAGCATCTGAACCAAATATTAAAGCATTAATATTTAGTCTGATAAGTCGATCGCTCACTATTATAAAAAATGAAATGTCAACATCTCTTATACATCACATATGAAAAACGTTTGTATACTATGGAAAGTCATTACCTATAATATTATATAAATCTTAGAAATCATTGTCTTATATTTTCGATACAAATCTTGATTCATATTATAATTTATACTTATTTGTATGGTTTATTTATATTTCTTATACAATTTCCATGCGTGATTATTTTGGTTTGGTTTAATTTTTAAGTGCTGGCATAGTTCTGTCTATGCGGGATTCTAATATTGCTGGTATAGTACCGATAATTAAGTCCATATTTTCATATATATAGGCCTAGGGCCTCGCAATTTCTAGATCTGCCTAGGGCCTCGCAACTTCTAGATCCGGCCCTGATTATCAGTGTGATGTAGTATTAAAATGAATGTTTCGTTTATCAATGTTGTAAACATATGTGATATAAATAACACTGCCCAACACCAATTTTGCTGATTTAATTCTAACACCTGTTTTTAGGTAACTTTGGTGTGCTGATTTAAAAAATCACCTTAGTTTTTGCCTATCACGTCAGGTTTTCGAGCAATCAAATACGGATATTTTGGAGATATCGCATTTTGGCAGGGTTATGCCCAATTTTTTTCTTTTCCAAAAATAAGTTTTTACATACTCAGAATCAGCATGGAAAAGTAAACAATTGTGCAGGGAGTGAACTTTAATATACAATGGTAATATTGACAGTGATTAAAAGTGTTTAAATAAGCAAAAAATGAATCCATATTAAAGCAAGCACGGGACCAGTTTTCTTAACATTGTCTTTTTCTTGTTTTCTTACTTTTCAGTGCTGATAAATTTTCTCTTATACGACTTCCTAGAATGAGAGATGTCAAGACAATCTCTTTGCAGGCTACAGCAGTAGTCAGCCATCATATGGGTATCCCATCTTCCTTGGTATCGTCCATCACTTTGATATCTTGGTGGAACCTTTCACCTTGCTCTTCACTAACATCAAGATTTTCTGGAAATTTATGCAGATGACTGTTGAGATAGTGAACTTTAATGCTCATGTTGCAACCCAACTGCTGAAAGTTTACAAGTAAATCCTTTACAAGATCTTTATAATTTTCAGACTTTTTGTTTCCTAGGAAGTTCTTAACTACTGCCACAAAAGCATTCCAAACTCTTGCCTCCGTTTCGGTCATTGAGTTACTGATAAAATTTTAACAGCAAAACACCTGTTAACAGGTCTCAAAAATCATCAATTTTGATAAGCGCCCTTCATGGATCACCCAAACTAGGCATATTGCATTGCACGAAAATCTGATGTGATGGACAAAATCTAAGGTGATTTTTTAAATCAGCACATCAATATTATCCAGAAACAGGTCTCAGAATTAAATCAGCAGCAAAAAAATTTTTTTTTTGTTGGGCAGTGTAATTTTCATATATGTTACCGCCTTTCCTGATCTTGAAAAAATTATTGAAAATATTCAGTTTAATTTTTTATTTGATTTTTACTTTCGGCAATTATTCAACAGCTTTTGCTCTACACGTTTTTGAAAAGGGAACGTAACTTAATATAAACTGTATTATTATTCAACACTACAATAGAATTTTATGTCAACCATTTAATTGTAATGGTTTCTAAAATACTAAAACACCGACCGCGTCAGAGGTTTGAAATAATTTGAGGTTTGAAATAATTTTAAAATCCAAATTTTAAAATTAATCTCTAAAAGTAAAGAGAAATAAATCCAAAATTTATCAAAACGTGTTAAAAAAATATGAAAGCAAAATTAATTATAAAGTTTATTTCATTAAATGGCGGTAACTAAAGAAAAATAGCATAACATGGATTAACGATAAGTTTTTTTTTTTTTTTTTCTTTCTCTGATTTACCGCCGATTCGTACCTAAAGGGCGGTACATCTCTCGGCGAGGCGGTGATTGGGTGATGTTACTGTGTTGGGGGTGGTAGACTAGGGGAGTGAGTAAGGGTCAGTCGCTAGATAGTGGGTAGGAGGGGTACGGTTTTAAATGCGATGGAGCAGCTGGGAGTGAGTAAGGAAGAAGAGAATCGCTTCCGTTGAAAAGTGGGGGCCGTCGGCGAGTATGGATCGTAGCTGGTCGGGTATGGGATCTTCGGCCGAGAGAGGGAAACACCTGCGACGAAGAGCAGACAACTTTGTGCATTCCACCAGGAGGTGTATGACAGTGATATGGGTATGGCAGGTAGGGCAAAACGGGGCTGGCGATTTCGCCATAAGGTGTCCGTGGGTGATGCGGGTGTGGCCTAGGCGGAGACGGGCTAGGATTACTTCCTTATGGCGGGACCGGTGGAATGAGGAGGCCCAGTATCCTATCCGTGGCTTGATCGTGTGGAGTTTATTTTGCGTGGCCTAGTCCCATTCCCGCTGCCATATGGAGCGGAAGTGGGAGCGGAAAGTCGGGAAGACGTCGGAGAAAGGGAGGGGTCGGGAGGAGGCCGGCAGTGAGCAGGCCGTCTTTGCTGTGCGATCCGCCGCCTCGTTACCCTGGATGCCGACATGAGCCGGGACCCAGCAGAAGGCGATTGTCTTGTGTTGGAGGGTCGTTAGACAGTGGAAGGTTTGCTGGATGGTACAGACGAGCGGGTGGGGGGAGTTAAATCTTTCCAGGGAGAGGAGTGCACTTGGGGAATCCGAATAAATGACGAAGGAGCTGGCAGAGTGGGTGCGCACAATATCGAGGGCCTCCGTAATGGCGAAAAGTTCCGCCGAAAAAACGGAGGCCTCGCGGGGCAGGCCGACGCCCCGGGAAAGCGGCTGGGACAGAATCACCGCTGAGGAGGCCACACCGGCTTCCGAGCGGGAACCATCCGTGTAAATGGCGACTGCGTCCGGGTGTTGGGTTGCGTGTTCGCAGAAGAGTGACCTGTATATCACGGCGCTCGTGGTAGTCTTCGGTAGGGTACACAGATCTTTGCAAAACTTGATAGGGGTGAGGATCCAAGGGGGGTAGATGCTGAATGAAATCGGGAGAACTGATGGGGCGGGCATGTTGAAAAGATCAAGGAAAGAGCGGACCGCTTCAGTGAAGTGCCAGCTCCGTCCCTGAGGTGGTAGTTCTGAAACCACCGTGCCCAGAAGCGAAGAAGGTAGCCTCTGTGCACGGAGGTATGTCCTCATGAGAAGACCCCGTCGGAGGGCGAGAGGGAGATGATCGCATTCCACATGGAGGCTGGAGGCTGGGGAGGAGCGGAAGGCACCGGTGGCGAGGCGGAGGCCTCTATTAAATACCGGGTCCAGGATACGGAGGCGGGCGGTGGAGGCTGAACCGTAAACTGCACTACCATAGTCCAGCTTCGACTGCACTATGGAAGTGTAAAGGCGAAGAAGAGAGCGTCGATCTGCACCCCATGTGGTGTGAGAGAGGTGATCCAGGAGAGCGAGGGGGCGTCGAAGGGATTGCTTTAGGTGCTTCAGATGGGGAACCCAATTGAGCCGTCGGTCTAGGGTCATGCCCAGAAAACGCGTGGAGGGCACCACCTCAAGAGGCCTGCCGTATAATGTGACAGAGGGTAGAGGAAGGGCTGCGGGTCTTCTACTGAAGACCATACACTTGGACTTAGGGATGGAGAGGCGGAAACCCACCGACGTCGCCCACCTTTCCACCCGGTAGATGGCGAGCTGCATCTGTCGTTGAACAACAGACGGTTCTCGCCCTGCGAAGTAGATTGCAAGGTCATCCGCGTAAATGGAGGAGCGGATGGTGGGTGGAAGGCATTGTGAGACCGTGTTCATCACGACGGAGAAGCAGAGAACACTGAGGATGCTTCCCTGTGGGACCCCGTCCTCCTGCACAAAGGTGTCAGAGAGGACTGAGCCCACCCAGACTTTAAAAGTCCGGGAAGAGAGGAAGCCTCTGATGAAGGTCGGCATGGCTCCGACAAGGCCCAGATGTCGGAGCTGACCGAGGATTATTGCTCGACGGGTGGTGTCATAGGCCTTCTGGATGTCAAAAAAAATTGACAGTACGAACTGTCCATTGTCGAAGGCATCCTGTATGTCTCGGCTGAGAAGCAGGAGGGGATCAGTGGTGGAGCGGAATTGTCTGAAGCCGGACTGGGTAGACGGGAAGGAATTGTTATGTTCAAGGACGAACGATAATCGCGTGGCAACCATTTTCTCGAGGATCTTGCAGGCACAACACGTCAGGGCGATTGGTCTGTAGTTTGTGGGGTCCAGGGAATCTTTGCCGGGTTTGGGGATAGGGATGACGTGGGCCTCCTTCCACCTAGAGGGGAAGGCGCCCTCTATCCATATGCGATTGTATAGATCCAGCAGAAAAATTTGTAAGGTAGAGTGGATGTGCTGGAGCATGCCGTACGGAATACCGTCCGGACCGGGACAAGGGGATCGTCGAGAGGCCAGTGCCGCCTGTAGTTTACGCATGGTAAACAATCGGTTGTAGGTGCTGTCTATGGACGGTGGAGAGGGGCTATCGTCAGGGGCGGGTACGGAATTGGCTGTAGAGGAAGAAACGGCGGCGAAGGTAGAAGCAAGGTGGTCTGCCACCGACTTGGGTTCACATAGGAGTCCGTCGTTAGTCCGGAGGACCGGGGGTCGGGAGGGGACATGTCGCCTCTCGACACCCCGCACCTTCTTCCAGATGGTAGCCGAAGGTGTGTTGGCGGTGATGCCGGACACAAAGGCACGCCAAGAGGTTCGGCGCGCTGTCTTCATTGTGCGGCGGGCGATGGCCCTGACCCGTTGCATCTCCGTGCGATGAATGGGGAGTCGCGTCCGGTAGAAGCGCCGAGTTGCCTTCTTCTTGGCGCGCACGGCCTCCGCGCACTCCGGGGTCCACCAAGGCACCCGTCGGGCGCGGGGGTAGGCGGAGGATTGTGGTACGCTAGTGCTTGCGGCCGCTAGAACGACGGACTCAAAGTAAGCGATGCACTCGTCGATGGATGGGAAGTGGGCAGTTGTAAGGGTGGTATATGTGTTGTCGCGGAAGCGGGCCCAATTCGCGTTGGTAGTAACCCACCTTACCGGTACCCGAACAGTCTGGTCAGGTCGATTAAGGGTGAGTTGTATGGGGAGATGGTCACTTCCATGGTCCTCTCGGAGGACTTGCCACGTGAAGTCTAGGAGGGCATCAGTTGAAACGAGGGACAGGTCTATACAGGATGGAGTGCAGGTGGTGGCATGGTAAAATGTAGGAGAGCCATCGTTGAGGCACTCGAAGGAGAGCTCGGTCATGACAGATATCAGGGTTGGGGCCATATAGGTGGTGTGTGTGTCGCCCCACAAGGGGTGGCGACTATTGAAATCGCCCAGTAGTAGGAAGGGCCTGGGAAGTTGTCAGGGTCTGTGGGGGTAGAGTGGTGGGACTTCTGCGATGGGGAGAGATGGACATAGTAGACGTGGTGGGCGGAGTGAGGATCCGAGCCGTCTTCTTGGTCCGAGGGGAAGAGGGAGAGAGACGTTGGAAGGCCGGAGGGTCCGGTGACACGCTCCGGCGTCTCCGCCTTGACGGCTTGCTCCGGGCGGCAGGTTCGGGCGTGTGCAGGGGGTACTGGGAAGGCGGGGTTTGAGGTGGATGGGACCTGGGTGTCCTGGTCCCAGACACCTGGGGGATTCGTGGCAGGTGAG